>JAPCYS010001013.1:0-48651 GCA_028641055.1 Alopecurus myosuroides | reverse complement strand
GTTGTGTCATGTTAGTCCCAAGGAACACCTTTGACAATGTAGGGCCCACCTACTTGCAAGATTCCCCCCGTTACGTCAGATCCGGGAGTTTCGGGGTGTGAGCAGTCCTGGAACCCGCGAGGAGAGAATCCGACGTCGGTGAGGCCCCGGCACAGAGAGTGATGGTATCTTTGGCACACAACACACATGATACAATCTAACACACATGGCATGGCAAAACATTGGTTTAGGTGGGATCCCGACGCTCCGGGTCCCCTCTCGGAGATACACTAGCCCCGGTGTAGAAAAAGACGGAACCGGCGTCTAGCCCCCTCTGCGTGAGCCGGAAGTGGGTAGCAAAGTGGAACTAGTTGCTTGGTTGTGTCATGTTAGTCCCAAGGAACACCCTTGACAATGGTAGGGCCACCTACTTGCAAGATTCCCCCCGTTACGTCAGATCCGGGAGTTTCGGGTGTGAGCAGTCCTGGAACCCGCGAGAGAGAATCCGACGTCGGTGAGGCCCGGCACAGAGAGTGATGGTATCTTTGGCACACAACACACATGATACAATCTAACACACATGGCATGGCAAAAACATTGGTTTAGGTGGATCCCGACGCTCCGGGTCCCCTCTCCGGAGATACACTAGCCCGTGTGTAGAAAAAGACGGAACCGGCGTCTAGCCCCTCTGCGTGAGCCGGAAGTGGGTAGCAAAGTGGAACTAGTTTCTTGGTTGTGTCATGTTAGTCCCAAGGAACACCTTGACAATGGTAGGGCCCACCTACTTGCAAGATTCCCCCGTTACGACAGATCCGGGAGTTTCGGGGTGTGAGCAGTCCTGGAACCGCGAGAGAGATCCGACGTCGGTGAGGCCCCGGCACAGAGAGTGATGGTATCTTTGGCACACAACACCCATGATACAATCTAACACACATGGCATGGCAAAACATTGGTTTAGGTGGGATCCCGACGCTCGGGTCCCATCTCCGGAGATACACTAGCCCCGGTGTAGAAAAAGACGGAAACCGGGTCTAGCCCCCCTGCGTGAGCCGGAATGGGTAGCAAAGTGGAAAATAGTTGCTTGGTTGTGTCATGTTAGTCCAAGGAACACCCTTGACAATGGTAGGGCCCACCTACTTGCAAGATTCCCCCCGTTACGTCAGATCCGGGAGGTTTCGGGGTGTGAGCAGTCTGGAAACCCGCGAGGAGAGAATCCGACGTCGGTGAGGCCCCGGCACAGAGAGTGATGCTATCTTTGGCACACAACACCCATGATACACTCTAACACACATGACATGGCAAAACATTGGTTTAGGTGGGATCCCGACGCTCCGGGTCCCCTCTCCGGAGATACACTAGCCCGGTGTAGAAAAAGACGGAACCTGCGTCTAGCCCCCTCTGCGTGAGCCGGAAGTGGGTAGCAAAGTGGAACTAGTTGCTTGGTTGTGTCATGTTAGTCCCAAGGAACACCTTGACAATGGTAGGGACCACCTACTTGCAAGATTCCCCCGTTACGTCAGATCCAGGAGTTTCGGGGTTGAGCAGTCCTGGAACCCGCGAGAGAGAATCCGACGTCGGTGAAGGCCCCGGCACTGAGAGTGTGCTATCTTTGGAAACACAACACCCATGATACAATCTAACACACATGGCATGGCAAAAACATTGGTTTAGGTGGGGATCCCGACGCTCCGGGTCCCCCTTCCGGAGATACACTAGCCCCGGTGTAGAAAAAGACGGAACCGGCGTACAGCCCCCTCTGCGTGAGCCGGAAGTGGGTAGCAAAGTGGAACTAGTTGCTTGGTTGTGTCATGTTAGTCCCAAGGAACACAGTTTGACAATGTTAGGGCCCACCTACTTGCAAGATTCCCCCCGTTACGTCAGATCCGGAGTTTCGGGGTGTGAGCAGTCCTGGAACCCGCGAGAGAGAATCCGACGTCGGTGAGGCCCCGACACAGAGAGTGATGGTATATTTGGCACACAACACCCATGATACAATCTAACACACATGGCATGCTAAAACATTGGTTTAGGTGGGATCCCGACGCTCCGGGTCCCCTCTCCGGAGATACACTAGCCCCGGTGTAGAAAAAGACGGAACCGGCGTCCAGCCCCCTCCGCGTGAGCGGAAGTGGGTAGCAAAGTGGAAATAGTTGCTTGGTTGTGTCATGTTAGTCCCAAGGAACACCCTTGACAATGGTAGGGCCCACCTACTTGCAAGATTCCCCCCGTTACGTCAGATCCGGGAGTTTCGGGGGTGTGAGCAGTCCTGGAACCCGCGAGAGAGAATCCGACGTCGGTGAGGCCCCGCACAGAGAGTGATGCTATCTTTGGCCACAACACCCATGATACAATCTAACACACATGGCATGGCAAAACATTGGTTTAGGTGGGATCCCGACGCTCCGGGTCCCCTCTCGGAGATACACTAGCCCCGGTGTAGAAAAAGACGGAAACGGCGTACAGCCCCCTCTGCGTGAGCGGAAGTGGGTAGCAAAGTGGAACTAGTTGCTTGGTTGTGTCTGTTAGTTCCAAGGAACACCCTTTACAATGGTAGGGCCCACCTACTTGCAAGATTCCCCCCGTTACGTCAGATCCGGGAGTTTCGGGGTGTGAGCAGTCCTGGAACCCGCGAGAGAAATCCGACGTCGGTGAGGCCCGGCACAGAGAGTGATGCTATCTTTGGCACACAACACCGATGATACACTCTAACACACATGTCATGGCAAAACATTGGTTTAGGTGGGATCCCGACGCTCGGGTCCCCTCTCCGGAGATACTAGCCCCGGTGTAGAAAAAGACGGAACCGGCGTCTAGCCCCCTCTGCGTGAGCGGAAGTGGGTAGCAAAGTGGAACTAGTTGCTTGGTTGTGTCATGTTAGTCCCAAGGAACACCCTTGACAATGGTAGGGCCCACCTACTTGCAAGATTCCCCCCGTTACGTCAGATCCGGGAGTTTCGGGGTGTGAGCAGTCTGGAACCCGCGAGAGAGAATCCGACGTCGGTGAGGCCCGGCACAGAGAGTGATGGTATCTTTGGCACACAAACACCCATGATACAATCTAACACACATGGCATGGCAAAACATTGGTTTAGGTGGGATCCCGACGCTCGGGTCCCCTCTCCGAGATACACTAGCCCCGGTGTAGAAAAAGACGGAACCGGCGTCTAGCCCCTCTGCGTGAGCCGGAAGTGGGTAGCAAAGTGGAACTAGTTGCTTGGTTGTGTCACGTTAGTCCCAAGGAACACCCTTGACAATGGTAGGGCCACCTACTTGCAAGATTCCCCCCGTTACGTCAGATCCGGGAGTTTCGGGGTGTGAGCAGTCCTGGAACCCGCGAGAGAGAATCCGACGTCGGTGAGGCCCGGCACAGAGAGTGATGCTATATTTGGCACACAACACTCATGATACACTCTAACACACATGGCATGGCAAAACATTGGTTTAGGTGGGATCCCGACGCTCCGGGTCCCTCTCCGGAGATACACTAGCCCGGTGTAGAAAAAGACGGAACCGGCGTCTAGCCCCTCTGCGTGAGCCGGAAGTGGGTAGCAAAGTGGAACTAGTTGCTTGGTTGTGTCACGTTAGTCCCAAGGAACACCCTTGAAAATGGTAGGGCCCACCTACTTGCAAGATTCCCCCGTTACGTCAGATCCGGGAGTTTCGGGGTGTGAGCAGTCCTGGAACCCGCGAGAGAGAATCCGACGTCGGTGAGGCCCGGCACAGAGAGTGATGCTATATTTGGCACACAACACCCATGATACACTCTAACACACATGGCATGGCAAAACATTGGTTAGCTGGGATCCCGACGCTCCGGGTCCCCTCTCCGGAGATACACTAGCCCGGTGTAGAAAAAGACGGAACCTGCGTCTAGCCCCCTTGCGTGAGCCGGAAGTGGGTAGCAAAGTGGAACTAGTTGCTTGGTTGTGTCATGTTGTCCCAAGGAACACCCTTGACAATGGTAGGGCCCCACCTACTTGCAAGATTCCCCCCGTTACGTCAGATCCGGGAGTTTCGGGGTGTGAGCAGTCCTGGAACCCGCGAGAGAGAATCCGACGTCGGTGAGGCCCCGGCACAGAGAGTGATGGTATCTTTTGCACACAACACCCATGATACAATCTAACACACATGGCATGGCAAAACATTGGTTTAGGTGGGATCCCGACGCTCCGGGTTCCCCTCTCCGGACATACACTAGCCCCGGTGTAGAAAAAGACGGAACGGCGTACAGCCCCTCTGCGTGAGCCGGAAGTGGGTAGCAAAGTGGAACTAGTTGCTTGGTTGTGTCATGTTAGTCCCAAGGAACACCCTTGACAATGGTTAGGGCCCACCTACTTGCAAGATTCCCCCCGTTACGTCAGATCGGGAGTTTCGGGGTGTGAGCAGTCCTGGAACCCGCGAGAGAGAATCCGACGTCGGTGAGGCCCCGGCACAGAGAGTGATGGTATCTTTGGCACACAACACCCATGATACAATCTAACACACATGGCATGGCAAAACATTGGTTTAGGTGGGATCCCGACGCTCCGGGTCCCCTCTCCGGAGTTTACACTAGCCCCGGTGTAGAAAAAGACGGAACCGGCGTCTAGCCCCCTCTGCGTGAGCCGGAAGTGGGTAGCAAAGTGGAACTAGTTGCTTGGTTGTGTCACGTTTAGTCCCAGGAACACCTTGACAATGGTAGGGCCACCTACTTTGCAAGATTCCCCCCGTTACGTCAGATCGGGAGTTTCGGGGTGTGAGCAGTCCTGGAACCGCGAGAGAGAATCCGCGTCGGTGAGGCCCCGGCACAGAGAGTGATGCTATTTGGCACACAACACCCATGATACACTCTAACAACATGGCATGGCAAAAACATTGGTTTAGGTGGGATCCCGACGCTCCGGGTCCCCTGTCCGGAGATACACTAGCCCCGGTGTAGAAAAAGACGGAACCGGCGTCTAGCCCCCTCTGCGTGAGCCGGAAGTGGGTAGCAAAGTGGAACTAGTTGCTTGGTTGTGTCACGTTAGTCCCAAGGAACACCCTTGACAATGGTACACTACAAGGGATCTGGTATATTGTGACGAGCTACAATCGTCACACAATAACCAAAAACGTCACGGAAGACACCTGAGTGACGTTTTTCGAGCGTCACAAGTATCGTCACGGAATCACCGTCACAGATTCTTCCTAGTGACGCGGCACACATAACATTGTCACTGAATATGGCACCTTCGGTGACGGCGTCAAGATGCTACGTCACCACTGGGTAGAGCATCATACGACCATAAACGTCACATATGTGGATGACATCATCTATGATGTCATGCATAGTTTTAGAAATTATTTTTATGATTTTTTCAAAACTGTTTGACATTTTTGTGTTTACTTTATCAAATATTTATTATTTCTAAAATAATTATTTTGGATTTTTCCCAACATTATTTTCTATAATTGTTTTTGTGTAACAATGAAAACTTTTTACCAAATTTTATTTCAGATTATTTTTGGGATATAATATAGAAATTTAATTTCGATACATACAATAATATACACTCAATTGTCATCAAAATAACAATATAAATATTTAATTCACGACAAAATATTATTGCACGTTGAAGGAAATGACAAAGGACAATGAGTTGCAACGTAAAGTTGATGTAAGTTGCAAAATATCATCTCTTCAAGACCTCTTGCACTTTTGCTCTCTCGTTTAACCAATACCGGTACATCTCACGTGCCTATCTTGCTTTATTTTTCAACTCCTCTTCTAGCTCTCAGACGCGTTCTGCAGAAGCAGATGACGTAGACCTCCCATATCTTGAATCATACCCCTTACTTGAAAGGAAGGTGCTTGAGGAGTTGTGCTCCTTTAGAGCTTCAGCCACAATGTCAGTATCACAACCAATGTTGCTCATTTTCTGGTTGTGCTTCACTCCTTTTATTTTTCATGGCAGTCTGTAGAAGAAGAAAGAATCATTGCTCAAGTTAGTGCGAGATAGAATGGATTACACTTACAAAAGCATAGATAACAGGCGGAAACACCTAAAAAATATATAATTGACGTTCATGAAGCAAGCAACCAACAAAATGAAGTTACTAATTAATTAGCCAATAGTTAGCAATAATAAAGATGGAAGCCAGCAACCTAGCAAGCAGCCAACATCACAGCAAGCAGCGAAGAGCAATATAACCAGCAACACATCAAGCAAGTCATCGCATAGAGAAACAAACCTCACATAACCGTTAAGTGTAGCCACGCTCATGCATCAAGTTATTTGTATGGGTCTCTTCGAAAATGACAATTGAACCAGGATCTTCAAAGTTGTACAGTATTTCTTCAACAAGATGTACAAATTCAATTATTCCATACACAAACACATGTTGTAGTAGACAGGACTACAATGAGTTAGATAGAAATACTTATATGGCAGGATAAGACGTAGAGCATATAGTTTGTTGATGCTTGATAGCTTCTCGGTTCTCCTTGTTCTTTGCACAAATTTCTATATTAAGCAAATGAATATTATTATTATCAGTAGCATCAAATATTTATAAAAAACCGCAACATGTTCTCACGCTTTACGATGTGTCTCTCCTTTGGAAACGGCACACACACGCCGCATGTGGCATGAAGCTGCTCCACAATCAACTAATAGCTAGCTGGATCAATCTCCCATGTTTCTGCCCTAATCCATTACCTAATTTTATCGCTAAAAGACATTATATCAAAAGAAAAGATGAGACGTAATTATATTGCTAATGAAACTTCCAATCTAAGGTAGGAGGTAACCTGCAGCAAACAAGGGGTGCACGTTGCTGAGCCAAGCATCTTATAGTTGAGTCATAAACTACTCATTTATACGTGAAGACCTCTAGTGTTATTCACGCATTGCATGCTGCATGAACATGCAGTGTAAAGACTAGGTAGTAGAGGATAGTAAAATGTGCATCGTGTCATGATCTGGTCTCTTTGTAGCATGCAGAAGGGTGAGAGCAAGACTGTTGGGTAATATTGCACCGTTTGTACAAACAAAAGGTTCGTATCAAACTGGAACAGATCATACAGGTCATTACCGTTAGCATACAACCTGATGGTGCAGCACAAGACTATTGGTGAACGGTGCCGATTCAGGTCAAGGCAACAGCGGCAACAACAGCAACAGAAGACAACAATAGCAGATCCAAAGGAGCAGCTCTAAAAAGGTACTGCAAACTATACTAGTAGTAACATTAATATTATCATCTTACTATGTCCCTCCCTTACTCAATCCGAGATATCCGTAGAATGTCTCTACCTTACTCTATCCTAAATACTACAGGTCATAGGCAGGCAGAACAATATAGCAAGAGACTATCACAGATCAAGCAATCATTGAACTAGTAGGTCTCTTGACCAGAAACTAGATGCGATCAGTGGAAACAAGTTACTTAAGGAGCGCGATTAGTGATCTTGCTAGTATCAAAGTCACAACAAAATAAAAATCGCAAGGTAGGTAAACAAACTAAAACAAAGTTGTATGCAACTTCAGATTCAACATAGATGTTGCTGGTGGCCTATTTTGGTACAAACCTTGTTTCTTTGATCTGGCCATTTATTGACAAGAGCTTCCCAAATTTGTCGAGTCGCTTTGGATGGCTTACAGACAGCGCTTCTTCCACAGTACGACTCATAACAGAAATCCCTCTTCAGATACACCAACGAACATAGTCAAATCTACAAGTGCTAGCAGCAGAAAAAAAAAACACGGCTGAGCATGCTGAACAACCAAGAAATGGCTAAGAAAAACTCCTTTCTTGAGTACCATACAACAACACAAGATGGGATTACAATATATGGCAAGCAAAACATTATGCATATATCTCCATATGTTCAAGTCACAGAATTGCAGACCAAGAAGACTAGTTCTCACAGTAAAGAAAATCAACATATACAGATGTGAACCAGCTACTGAACGATACTTTTCCACAACATATATATTTCTAGCTCCTATTAATGACATCAGTAAACAGCAAAAATGCCTTAATATTAGTGGTCTCTGATTCAAACTGCTTGTTTTGTGTGTCAACATACATAAGCAACTTGTACCATTATAAATCTTACTCCATCAATCATCAAATTAATTTAGGGAACTCGAAATTTAGCAAAGTGATAAGTTAATAGGCTTAACGACACCAATCGGTGCAGCAGCGTGTCTGGTGCCAGCGGCGCCGGCAACGATTCTGCACAGCACTATTATAGAGCACAAGAAACCAATCTAATTAGATATCTAGGAGCTGTGCAAGATATCTATCAATTTTCAAACGGAAGAAAATTTACCACAATCTCTGAATCAGAACACAAGTTGCAAAGGGGAGGGGGGGGGGGGAAGAAAAGCAACAGACCTCACAGCCGGAAACAACGATGGTGGCACAGAGCAACGAATACATGCTGCAGTTTCCATTACTACGAAGGATTTGACAAGAGGTTGTTACCTTGAGGAAGGCGGCGGCATCGGCGCGAGTGCGGATGGAGCAGCTGTCGTGGGAGTGAATCGGGGAAGGGGCACGAAGGGGGACGTCGCGGGTGAGGACGGTGGCTCCAATACCGCAGGCGAGGAGTGCGGCGGCGTTCGAGTGGACTGGCACGCTGAGGAGAAGGTCGCGGGTGAGGCTGATGGCCGGAATCCCGCAGATGGGGACGGAGGCGGCGTCCGCCGGCGTTTGCAGATGGGGACGGATGCGGCGTCCACCGGCGTTCGAGTGGCCGACCGCCGAAATCCCGCAGATAAGGAGGGTTGCGGCGTTCGCGCCGGCTGGGGCGGTTCGCTCGGAGGGTCTCCGATCTGGTGGGCGGCGAAAATGGGGGAGAGCAGCAGAATATGGGGAGGGGCGACGCGCGGGTAAGATCGTGGCGCTGAATATTTTTTGTGACCGGCTGAAATTTTGGAAAAGTGGAGGGAACATGCTATTTTGGAGGAAATAATTATCATTTCAGCGTATACACATTAAATAATTCCAGAGAAACAGCAGCCTCACAAGGCCGTCTGCAACGTGATGGTCCAGCAGAGGAGGCCGTCTGCCTCCCTAATAGCAGCCAGTACCCAAGTTGTTCTCCTTTCCTCCCCGTACAAACAAACCATGGTACTAGTTCGAACAGATTGTTTTTTTCATAGAATATTCCCAAATGAAAATATTTTCCATATATTAAATGTAAATAAGTAATAATGGTAAAAAGGAAAATACTAACAAACTAGCCGTGGCCCAGTGACAATAAGAACGTTGCCTATTAAAATTATTCGGTGACTCATTCACACTCGTCACGGAAGCTATCTGAACCATCACAGAAGGTTCTAATGTGTGATGATGATTCCGCGACCGTCACAGATGTTTAATAATCCATGACGGTAGGGGCAAAACATCACATATTATGATATTCGGTGACGCTACGGACCACCGTCATGATTATATTCGTCACGGTATATCAGATCTCTTGTAGTGGTAGGGCCCACCTACTTGCAAGATTCCCCCCGTTACGTCAGATCCGGGAGTTTCGGGGTGTGAGCAGTCCTGGAACCCGCGAGAGAGAATCCGACGTCGGTGAGGCCCCGGCACAGAGAGTGATGCTATATTTGGCACACAACACCCATGATACACTCTAACACACATGGCATGGCAAAACATTGGTTTAGGTGGGATCCCGACGCTCCGGGTCCCCTCTCCGGAGATACACTAGCCCCGGTGTAGAAAAAGACGGAACCTGCGTCTAGCCCCCTCTGCGTGAGCCGAAAGTGGGTAGCAAAGTGGAACTAGTTGCTTGGTTGTGTCATGTTAGTCCCAAGGAACACCCTTGACAATGGTAGGGCCCACCTACTTGCAAGATTCCCCCCGTTACGTCAGATCCGGGAGTTTCGTGGTGTGAGCAGTCCTGGAACCCGCGAGAGAGAATCCGACGTCGGTGAGGCCCCGGCACAGAGAGTGATGGTATCTTTGGCACACAACACCGATGATACAATCTAACACACATGGCATGGCAAAACATTGGTTTAGGTGGGATCCCGACGCTCCGGGTCCCCTCTCCGGAGATACACTAGCCCCGGTGTAGAAAAAGACGGAACCGGCGTCTAGCCCACTCTGCGTGAGCCGGAAGTGGTAGCAAAGTGGAACTAGTTGCTTGGTTGTGTCACGTTAGTCCCAAGGAACACCCTTGACAATGGTAGGGCCCACCTACTTGCAAGATTCCCCCCGTTACGTCAGATCCGGGAGTTTCGGGGTGTGAGCAGTCCTGGAACCCGCGAGAGAGAATCCGACGTCGGTGAGGCCCCGGCACAGAGAGTGATGCTATATTTGGCACACAACACCCATGATACACTCTAACACACATGGCATGGCAAAACATTGGTTTAGGTGGGATCCCGACGCTCCGGGTCCCCTCTCCGGAGATACACTAGCCCCGGTGTAGAAAAAGACGGAACCGGCGTCTAGCCCCCTCTGCGTGAGCCGGAAGTGGGTAGCAAAGTGGAACTAGTTGCTTGGTTGTGTCACGTTAGTCCCAAGGAACACCTTGACAATGGTAGGGCCCACCTACTTGCAAGATTCCCCCCGTTACGTCAGATCCGGGAGTTTCGGGGTGTGAGCAGTCCTGGAACCCGCGAGAGAGAATCCGACGTCGGTGAGGCCCCGGCACAGAGAGTGATGCTATATTTGGCACACAACACCCATGATACACTATAACACACATGGCATGGCAAAACATTGGTTTAGGTGGGATCCCGACGCTCCGGGTCCCCTCTCCGGAGATACACTAGCCCCGGTGTAGAAAAAGACGGAACCTGCGTCTAGCCCCCTCTGCGTGAGGGAAGTGGGTAGCAAAGTGGAACTAGTTGCTTGGTTGTGTCATGTTAGTCCCAAGGAACCCTTGACAATGGTAGGGCCCACCTACTTGCAAGATTCCCCCCGTTACGTCAGATCCGGGAGTTTCGGGGTGTGAGCAGTCCTGGAACCCGTCAGAGAGAATCCGACGTCGGTGAGGCCCCGGCGCAGAGAGTGATGGTATCTTTTGCACACAACACCCATGATACAATCTAACACACATGGCATGGCAAAACATTGGTTTAGGTGGGATCCGACGCTCCGGGTCCCCTCTCCGGACATACACTAGCCCCGGTGTAGAAAAAGACGGAACCGGCGTACAGCCCCTCTGCGTGAGCCGGAAGTGGGTAGCAAAGTGGAACTAGTTGCTTGGTTGTGTCATGTTAGTCCCAAGGAACACCCTTGACAATGGTAGGGCCCACCTACTTGCAAGATTCCCCCCATTACGTCAGATCCGGGAGTTTCGGGGTGTGAGCAGTCCTGGAACCCGCGAGAGAGAATCCGACGTCGGTGAGGCCCCGGCACAGAGAGTGATGCTATCTTTGGCACACAACACCCATGATACACTCTAACACACATGGCATGGCAAAACATTGGTTTAGGTGGGATCCCGACGCTCCGGGTCCCCTCTCCGGAGATACACTAGCCCCGGTGTAGAAAAAGACGGAACCGGCGTCTAGCCCCTCTGCGTGAGCCGGAAGTGGGTAGCAAAGTGGAACTAGTTGCTTGGTTGTGTCATGTTAGTCCCAAGGAACACCCTTGACAATGGTAGGGCCCACCTACTTGCAAGATTCCCCCCGTTACGTCAGATCCGGGAGTTTCGGGGTGTGAGCAGTCCTGGAACCCGCGAGAGAGAATCCGACGTCGGTGAGGCCCCGACACAGAGAGTGATGGTATCTTTGGCACACAACACCCATGATACAATCTAACACACATGGCATGGCAAAACATTGGTTTAGGTGGGATCCCGACGCTCCGGGTCCCCTCTCGGAGATACACTAGCCCGGTGTAGAAAAAGACGGAACCTGCGTCTAGCCCCCTCTGCGTGAGCCGGAAGTGGGTAGCAAAGTGGAACTAGTTGCTTGGTTGTGTCATGTTAGTCCCAAGGAACACCCTTGACAATGGTAGGGCCCACCTATTTGCAAGATTCCCCCCGTTACGTCAGATCCGGGAGTTTCGGGGTGTGAGCAGTCCTGGAACCCGCGAGAGAGAATCCGACGTCGGTGAGGCCCCGGCATAGAGAGTGATGCTATCTTTGGCACCCAACACCCATGATACAATCTAACACACATGGCATGGCAAAACATTGGTTTAGGTGGGATACCGACGCTCCGGGTCCCCTCTCCGGAGATACATTTTTCCAGCTTAGTCGACTAATGTGTGTTTGTTACTATTTGATGCAAATATGTGTGCTTTGAGTGTTCTAGTACTGAAACATGTCAAATATATATAAATTGTCATTTAATTGCAGTAAATAAAGCAAATGTAACTAGTTTTGTGCAAAATAGCTATGTATTTGCCGAGTGTGGCACTCGGCAAAGCAGTTGCCCAGGCGACCAGAATGGCAGCTAGGAGCACGTCTATGCCGAGTATCCCGATTTTTTGCACTCGGCAAAGAAGTGCAGAGGTGTACTTAGGAAAATTTCCCCTCTCTCCGTTCTTTTTTCTCCCGTTCGTTGCCGCGAGACCTAGCTGCTTTAGATCCCCAGCCGCCACCACCGCCGTCTCCTTCGTCGACGCGCTCCGCCGCCCACCGAGCCGCCGTCGCACCCTTCTCCCTCCTCCCCGCAGCCTGCCCCTGCTCCACCCATCGTCTCCACCGTAGCTGTGCCTCTCCACCGTACCTTGCAGTCCACCGAGCGAAGTTTCCAGGAGGAGGAGAAGGATTCGTCGCGATTCCTGGAGAGGAGACGATGGAGGCGAGTTGGATTTAGGGAGGTGCAGGCAAGCCAGCGGAGGAAGACGCCTCGTCGTTGAAATTTCATCATCCGCCTCGTTGTAACACCCGGGGTGTTTCCCCACATTAGAAAATCGATTGTTTTCTTTCTTTTTTTTCCTTTTCCGCATCAAGTCATCAAGCATCGCATTGCATTTCATTTGTTTGAAAACTCCAAAGTTGTTTCTACCTCCTTTCTGTTAAAATGGAAAAATAACATTGTTTGCTAATATACCTTATTGTGTTTTAAATCAATTAATAAACTGGTTTCTAAGAAAAAAAAATTTGGAAGAGGGCAGGCCAGCCCACCACGGCCAGCCTGACCCAACTCCCACCCTAACCCTAACACACCCACACCACACACCAGCTCACCTAACCCTCACGCACACAACACACAGGAACCAACTCACGCACGCACCCACACCCGAGCCGCACACGACTCACACACGCACGCCAGGGGATCGAACCCATCGATCCCCAACCCCATCGCCCCCGCTCGTCTCTCCCTCCCTCGCTCGTTCTGCTCCCCATCGAGCGCCGCCGCCTCCCTCTCGCTCGTGCGCCCGAGCTCCCTTCCCTCCGCCCCGGCCGTCCTCTGCGCCTCCTCCCGCGGCCGAAGACGCCGCCGCCGCTGCTGCATCCCCCGCGGACGGCCGGCGCCCCGCCGGAGCTCCGCCTCCACCCGCCTCGACGCCGGCCACCCCTCCCCAAGGTCGGCCGTCCCTGAGCCCTTCCCGGCCGCCCTCCTCAAACGCCCCCCGGCCCTAAGCAGCCCGCCGCCCAGCGTTTCAGCAGGGCGCCATGGCGACGAAGTTGCCGACGGCGGACGTGGAGGCCCGCCTCCTCGCTCACCTCAACTCGAACGTCGACATCATGGACTCCCGCTCCTTCGCCTCCTCCCTCGGCGTCTCGCACAAGGAGCTCGAGGACGTCATCAAGAGCCTCTCGGTTTTCCGCATCGTCGAGAGCGCGGACATCACCAAGGAGACGTGGGTGCTCACGGACGAGGCCAAGGGGTACGTCGCGAGGGGCTCCCCCGAGGTGCAGCTCGTCTCTGCCATCCCATCGGAGGGTGCCTCCGTGGCCGCACTCAAGGAGAAACTGGGGGGCATCTACGGCATTGGATGGGTGGCAGCCAACAAAAATAAGTGATGCGCCGCTGCTGTGATGCTCCATGTGCCGTCGTCGTTGCGGTGATGCGGTTGTCGCCCCATCTTCGGTGCCGGCGGGACGATGCCATGTCCGCAACCCCGACATTGACTGGGCCGCCTCCACTGCCTCGGCTACAACTTCCCGAGGCACTTGATCATGCACATGATCTATTTGGTGTGGCCGAGGCCTTCGTGCCCGTGTGTTCCGTGTCTGTGAGCTCGACAAGATTCCCGACGACAAGTACCATCGAAGATGGGTTGAACGCCGAGTTCTTCCCCGACCCGTACCTCATCGACAAGATCTCCTACGACAAGTACCGCTACATCGAGCTACATCGAACCGTGAACGACTACTATCTCCATCATGTCCGTTTTGCGTTGGCCGCCTTCGTGCGCGCCCGAAGACCGGGACCGTCAGGCTCGCCTCCGACCCCGAAGACGGTGTTGTTACGGTTCACCCACGACTACTACGACTACATCGACCCCGGACGTGAACGACTACTTCCTCCATGGTTCAAAGATCCCGGCTTCGACTACTTCGACGGCGATGATCGTGTGGTTTGAGAACGACTACTTCCCCTACTTCCTCGACGTCGACTACTTCCTCTACCCCGTCTACTTCCTCCACGTCCCGAAGTTTCCGGCGTTGACCCCGGCGATCCTCTCTCCAACGTGCGAACCCAAACCCCAACCCTATAACCTATATGCCTATTTTCTAAATGTCATCTATATCGTGCATATTAAATCATTCATGTGTTGCATTGCATTCTTGATGGGTAAATAAATAACGTGAACCTCCTAAATTAAATGTTGGGCTTCCGGCTCAATTTAAAGTGATTTAATTGCATAAACCATAACTAATTCATTTAAACTCCAAATTTGAAAAGTAAAATATGTTTTCCAATCAAAATTCTCTAAACTTTGCAAATATCAACTTTGTTTTCTGTTTTGAATAATTTAAATGGCCGAAAACAACTATTTCTTAATTAATGCATTAAAATTGCTAATTTGATAACTTGCTCATTTTAATTCCAAATCCAACAAATAAAATATGTTTTCATACCAGAAAAATGCACTTAATCTGTTCATGCCATCCATGCTCATGTTTGCACCTTGCATGTTGCATTTGTAGTAGTGTTATGCATGTTCACCTAATAAATAAATATGGAATGTGTTGGGGTATTTAATTCAATTGTTGCCCTATTCCATTTAATATTGAATAGATCACCTCTACCTTGTTTAAACCTGTTAATCAACATTTAATATTGATGGTTAGCTAAACAACTTGAACCAATTCCTATTTCTCCGGACTCCGGTTCCGATTAAATTGCTTAAGTTGCTTTCCCTGTTGCATCTTGCCATGCCATGCATATAAAATAGGATCATGCCGGATCTTTTGCCGTAGTAATTGTTGCATCCGGTGTTTGTTCGAGGTTCGTTGCTTCTTTCCGGATAGGACGTTGAGATGATGTGAGCAACGACATGTTCTGCTACCTTGCGGGATCTCAGGCAAGTATACTCACTTGCTGCCAAATGGCTGCCTTTCATCACTTGCTACCGATGCTTTCCGTTGTTCTTATTCTAGCCTGTTGATACGATGCTTGTGTCTCGATCCTATTATATGTTTACCTTGCCGCCATGATATAGACTTTCCTTCCACTTCCTATTACCTGTTGCTTGTTTACCCTGTTGGCCCTCGTGTCGTAGTTGCATGCTGAGGTTTGTTTGTGCTCGAGTCTTGTTATCCTTTGTCGTATCACCTGTTTAGTTGATAGTTGGGTTTCAATTCAATCAACAAATTGTTAATGTTTTGGGTAATAATAATTTGATGGTAAGGCACCGGCAGGAGGCCCGGGTTAGGGTTTTGCCTGCTAGTGTCGAAACTAGGAAAGAGTTTGTCTACTGATCCATGATGAGCGTGCTCACCGCATCCGGGTGGTAGTATGGGACCCCCCCGACTTAGACCTGATCTGCAGCTTGTCCGAAGAGCCACACTTAGTTCGGGTGTTCCATTTGCTCCTTGCATAATGGGAGCCCCCATGGTTACTGGTTATGATGATGATGATGCATATAGGGCGAGGCCTGTAGTGCCGGGGTGTTGTGTCCTGCGGAGTTTTGCACACCTGCGCTGAGTAATCGGCTGCGTGGCTGGGACCTTATAGCTCCGTGGCTCCTAGGATGGGTTGTAGAGATGGTTTGGGTCGTGTCAAGCCAACCTGAGTTTTAGTTGGTGGCTTGAGTGTGTACGGGTACTGGAGCACACCCTGCAGGGATGAATCTTCTCGAGAAGCCGTGTTGTCCGCGGTTATGTGACGACTTGGTGAAAGTACTGGCTAACAAGTACTCAGACAACTTACACCTAATGATAATAACTTGACTAGTAATAGTCTTATTGACACAATAACTTGATCCATCATTAATCAACCGTGTGATCCTTGGGTTGCTTCCTTAGTAGGGGGTGACATTGGATGGGTATTGTTTGGTGAGTAGTTGTAGTTGGTTCCGATACGCTATCTTATCTTCTTTCTGTTAGCCGGAAGTGGTAGTGTGTTTCTGTAGTTGGTTAGTGCAGCCCGCTGCCGCTTATTTGCAATAATCCCTTCCTTTCCGTTGATCCCAAAGTATTTGTATCTTGTGATGACTGGCTACGCCGGTATCTTGTGAGTATGGTTTATCCACTTGCCAGTACTTAACCGTACTGACCCACGAATCCTTTTTCGTGGCTGCAAATTCCAAATTGCAGTCAACAGGTTTGAAGTCTGACGACGTTAGCTTGGGAATCCCTCCGGCTTGGCCTGGGGCAGGGATTGGACGCTCTCGGTTATCTTCAGGACTCTTAGTCCAAGTTGTATCTTGTCCGTAGCCGGACACTATGTTGTTTCTTCCGCTGTTATTTGGATCTTTGTATTGTATCTGTTGTATTCTTGGCTCGTTTGAGTCTTCTTGTATATATGTTTTCTGTTGTTGTTGCGGAATATTCGTGAACTGTTGTAATGTTATCACAAGTGGCAACCTGGAATCGGTTATTATGTGGATTTTGGCGGGAATGCTGAAATCTGCATAGTGCCCGATCCCGGGGCGTCACAAATGGTATCAGAGCCTTGGTTCCGATTCCCGAGATTGTTTTCGATACGAATGGTTATCGAAGCAACGGGTCCGCAAAGCCTGTAGGTTAACCTCGCTAACGGTCGTTGTTTCTAGAATGTCAAAAACTATTTCTGCTAAACTATTTTGGAAAACATCTCAATAGGATTCTTGTTTTCTCCTTACCCCTATTCTATTTCCCCTCCCACCTTATTTGTTTTGGAGTCTCCCCCTCTTGTCTATCTTTCAAAGTGTTAGGATCCTACGTGGGTGGACGTTTTCTGAGCCTTTAACCTAATAGGTTTGATCATCGGAAGATTCCTGGTGGAAGAACATCGTCGTCACTCCGAGCAAGAATCTCTTGTTAGTGGTGTCGAGGAGATCAGCTGGAAGCATGAAGAATCGATAGTCGAACTTCTTTTCCCTCCCGGGTTAGCAGGTGGATTGCGAGGGCGCAATCCCTTGTTAGTGGTGTCGTCTGTAACACCCGGGGTGTTTCCCCACATTAGAAAATCGATTGTTTTCTTTCTTTCTTTTTTCTTTTCCGCATCAAGTCATCAAGCATCGCATTGCATTTCATTTGTTTGAAAACTCCAAAGTTGTTTCTACCTCCTTTCTGTTAAAATGGAAAAAATAACATTGTTTGCTAATATACCTTATTGTGTTTTAAATCAATTAATAAACTGGTTTCTAAGAAAAAAAAATTGGAAGAGGGCAGGCCCCCCACCACGGCCAGCCTGACCCAACTCCCACCCTAACCCTAACACACCCACACCACACACCAGCTCACCTAACCCTCACGCACACAACACACAGGAACCAACTCACGCACGCACCCACACCCGAGCCGCACACGACTCACACACGCACGCCAGGGGATCGAACCCATCGATCCCCAACCCCATCGCCCCCGCTCGTCTCTCCCTCCCTCGCTCGTTCTGCTCCCCATCGAGCGCCGCCGCCTCCCTCTCGCTCGTGCGCCCGAGCTCCCTTCCCCGCCCCGGCCGTCCTCTGCGCCTCCTCCCGCGGCCGAAGACGCCGCCGCCGCTGCTGCATCCCCCGCGGACGGCCGGCGCCCCGCCGGAGCTCCCTCCCCCGCCTCGACGCCGGCCACCCCTCCCCAAGGTCGGCCGTCCCTGAGCCCTTCCCGGCCGCCCTCCTCAAACGCCCCCCGGCCCTAAGCAGCCCGCCGCCCAGCGTTTCAGCAGGGCGCCATGGCGACGAAGTTGCCGACGGCGGACGTGGAGTCCCGCCTCCTCGCTCACCTCAACTCGAACGTCGACATCGCGGACTCCCGCTCCTTCGCCTCCTCCCTCGGCGTCTCGCACAAGGAGCTCGAGGACGTCATCAAGAGCCTCTCGGTTTTCCGCATCGTCGAGAGCGCGGACATCACCAAGGAGACGTGGGTGCTCACGGACGAGGCCAAGGGGTACGTCGCGAGGGGCTCCCCCGAGGTGCAGCTCGTCTCTGCCATCCCACCGGAGGGTGCCTCCGTGGCCGCACTCAAGGAGAAACTGGGGGGCATCTACGGCATTGGATGGGTGGCAGCCAACAAAAATAAGTGATGCGCCGCTGCTGTGATGCTCCATGTGCCGTCGTCGTTGCGGTGATGCGGTTGTCGCCCCATCTTCGGTGCCGGCGGGACGATGCCATGTCCGCAACCCCGACATTGACTGGGCCGCCTCCACTGCCTCGGCTACAACTTCCCGAGGCACTTGATCATGCACATGATCTATTTGGTGTGGTCGAGGCCTTCGTGCCCGTGTGTTCCGTGTCTGTGAGCTCGACAAGATTCCCGATGACAAGTACCATCGAAGATGGGTTGAACGCCGAGTTCTTCCCCGACCCGTACCTCATCGACAAGATCTCCTACGACAAGTACCGCTACATCGAGCTACATCGAACCGTGAACGACTACTATCTCCATCGTGTCCGTTTTGCGTTGGCCGCCTTCGTGCGCGCCCGAAGACCGGGACCGCCAGGCTCGCCTCCGACCCCGAAGACGGTGTTGTTACGGTTCACCCATGACTACTACGACTACATCGACCCCGGACGTGAACGACTACTTCCTCCATGGTTCAATGATCCCGGCTTCGACTACTTCGACGGAGATGATCGTGTGGTTTGAGAACGACTACTTCCCCTACTTCCTCGACGTCGACTACTTCCTCTACCCCGTCTACTTCCTCCACGTCCCGAAGTTTCCGGCGTTGACCCCGGCGATCCTCTCTCCAACGTGCGAACCCAAACCCCAACCCTATAACCTATATGCCTATTTTCTAAATGTCATCTATATGCATATTAAATCATTCATGTGTTGCATTGCATTCTTGATGGGTAAATAAATAACGTGAACCTCCTAAATTAAATGTTGGGCTTCCGGCTCAATTAAAGTGATTTAATTGCATAAACCATAACTAATTCATTTAAACTCCAAATTTGAAAAGTAAAATATGTTTTCCAATCAAATTCTCTAAACTTTGCAAATATCAACTTTGTTTTCTGTTTTGAATAATTTAAATGGCCGAAAACAACTATTTCTTAATTAATGCATTAAAATTGCTAATTTGATAACTTGCTCATTTTAATTCCAAATCCAACAAATAAAATATGTTTTCGTACCAGAAAAATGCACTTAATCTGTTCATGCCATCCATGCTCATGTTTGCACCTTGCATGTTGCATTTGTAGTAGTGTTATGCATGTTCACCGAATAAATAAATATGGAATGTGTTGGGGTATTTAATTCAATTGTTGCCTTATTCCATTTAATATTGAATAGATCACCTCTACCTTGTTAAACCTGTTAATCAACATTTAATATTGATGGTTAGCTAAACAACTTGAACCAATTCCTATTTCTCCGGACTCCGGTTCCGATTAAATTGCTTAAGTTGCTTTCCCTGTTGCATCTTGCCATGCCATGCATATAAAATAGGATCATGCCGGATCTTTTGCCGTAGTAGTAATTGTTGCATCCGGTGTTTGTTCGAGGTTCGTTGCTTCTTTCCGGATAGGACGTTGAGATGATGTGAGCAACGACAAGTTCTGCTACCTTGCGGGATCTCAGGCAAGTATACTCACTTGCTGCCAAATGGCTGCCTTTCATCACTTGCTACCGATGCTTTCCGTTGTTCTTATTCTAGCCTGTTGATACGATGCTTGTGTCTCGATCCTATTATATGTTTACCTTGCCGCCATGATATAGCCTTTCCTTCCACTTCCTATTACCTGTTGCTTGTTTACCCTGTTGGCCCTCGTGTCGTAGTTGCATGCTGAGGTTTGTTTGTGCTCGAGTCTTGTTATCCTTTGTCGTATCACCTGTTTAGTTGATAGTTGGGTTTCAATTCAATCAACAAATTGTTAATGTTTGGGTAATAATAATTTGATGGTAAGGCACCGGCAGGAGGCCCGGGTTAGGTTTTGAAGCCTGCTAGTGTCGAAACTAGGAAAGAGTCTTGTCTACTGATCCATGATGAGCGTGCTCACCGCATCCGGGGTAGTATGGGACCCCCCTCGACTTAGACCTGATCTGCAGCTTGTCCGAAGAGCCACACTTAGTTCGGGTGTTCCATTTGCTCCTTGCATAATGGGAGGCGCCCCCATGGTTACTGGTTATGATGATGATGCATATAGGGCGAGGCCTGTAGTGCCGGGGTGTTGTGTCCTGCGGGAGTTTTGCACACCTGCGCTGAGTAATCGGCTGCGTGGCTGGGACCTTATAGCTCCGTGGCTCCTAGGATGGGTTGTAGAGATGGTTTGGGTCGTGTCAAGCCAACCTGAGTTTTAGTTGGTGGCTTGAGTGTGTACGGGTACTGGAGCACACCCTGCAGGGATGAATCTTCTCGAGAAGCCGTGTTGTCCGCGGTTATGTGACGACTTGGTGAAAGTACTGGCTAACAAGTACTCAGACAACTTACACCTAATGATAATAACTTGACTAGTAATAGTCTTATTGACACAATAACTTGATCCATCATTAATCAACCGTGTGAGTTATCCTTGGGTTGCTTCCTTAGTAGGGGGTGACATTGGATGGGTATTGTTTGGTGAGTAGTTGTAGTTGGTTCCGATACGCTATCTTATCTTCTTTCTGTTAGCCGGAAGTGGTAGTGTGTTTCTGTAGTTGGTTAGTGCAGCCCGCTGCCGCTTATTTGCAATAATCCCTTCCTTTCCGTTGATCCCAAAGTATTTGTATCTTGTGATGACTGGCTACGCCGGTATCTTGTGAGTATGGTTTATCCACTTGCCAGTACTTAACTGTACTGACCCACGAATCCTTTTTCGTGGCTGCAAATTCCAAATTGCAGTCAACAGGTTTGAAGTCTGACGACGTTAGCTTGGGAATCCCTCCGGCTTGGCCTGGGCAGGGATTGGACGCTCTCGGTTATCTTCAGGACTCTTAGTCCAAGTTGTATCTTGTCCGTAGCCGGACACTATGTTGTTTCTTCCGCTGTTATTTGGATCTTTGTATTGTATCTGTTGTATCCTTGGCTCGCTTGAGTCTTCTTGTATATATGTTTTCTGTTGTTGTTGCGGAATATTCGTGAACTGTTGTAATGTTAACACAAGTGGCAACCTGGAATCGGTTATTATGTGGATTTTGGCGGGAATGCTGAAATCTGCATAGTGCCCGATCCCGGGGCGTCACAGTCGTCGAGGAGGTAACCGCCGCCGCTCGCTCCTTTCTGTTGTTCGTGTTGATTTGGGGTGATGGGGGAGGGGATTGGGTGGAGCAGAGCCAGGCCGCGCGTCGTGTTGGCTTGTTAGATTTGGGTTTCAGTTAGGGGATCTGCGGGTTTTTGAGCAGAGCAGAGCCAGCCTGTGGGTAGAGCTTGTTAGATTTGGGTTTCCAGTTAGGGGATTGGGATTGGGTGTTAGATTCGCGAGAGATTCTTATAGAGAACCATCCGATTCATGAGCATATTACTTGTTTCTTTTTTATTTTCTTTATCTTCTTCCCGTGGCCACTCAAGCATCAATCAATTGTTTGACATGAAGCAATTGGACGTATATTACACGCTTGTAGAAATCCCGATTGATGCATACTAAAATGTCGCTGGTTCCTCTCCTCGATCAAGCAGTGTTGTGGTGTTGGTTCCTCTCCTCGATGGTAACTTTTCATTTGGTCAACCATTGTGTAAATTTTTATTTGGCCAGTGAACATAGTTACCTTCTGTTCATGGGGCATAACCACATAATGGCTAGCATGCCCAATATATAGAGTAGGCCACTTAAGCAAAGATTTTGTCCAAAATTTGTAGCGATATATTGGCTACTGTATATATATAGAAAATTATGTAGAGTAACGTGAGGAACATAACTAGCCTATTTTCTTTAATATATTTTTCCAGAAAGTTGGTTTAGCATCTTTGATGTTTGTTTGCGCTTAATCCTTTATAAATTTCCTCGTAGCTTTGTGTGGTCTGAATTTCAATTCAAACATTAGTGTGACAGAAATAAAAAATAGGTTTACTAGCTTCTCCAATTGGTATAAAATAATAAAATATGCACCTTTGTTCAGAACAAAAATATGTACACTAGCTGCTCTGATGTTACTTTGCTTGGATCGCCTATACATGACGTTTGTTTTTTCTGGCAAGAAAGTTGGTTGATCTATCTTTTCTTGGCATTTGGTAAAAGTAGAAGTTTAATTCAAATTTCAAATTTATCAACATATAGTATTGTATGTTGATGATTACCATGAGAAGTGGAGAACATAACATTGATCTTTCCCGATAACTTAGTAGTACTTTGTGGAATCCCAGTTTTAGTTCATACATCAGTGTGACAAAATAAAATAGATGTACTAGCTGCTCATTATCGTGTAAAATATGGACCCGTGTGCACCTAGAATTAATATCCATTATACCGACGGCTTCGATGTGAGGAAAAGAGATGAAAGAAAAAAGAACCAAAATTATTTTACACAAGTAGAGCTGGTTGCCCAAACTTTCTATTATAATCTAATACCTACTCCCTGAACTTCTCCAACCATAGATCATATTCATGCTTCATGCACCAAAAACTGATTTTATAAGCAGAGTTTTTTTTCTTCTATGGTTCCATAGCTCACCTAATTCCATAGTTATTTGATGCATACTAAAATGTATCAACCAATATATTTTGGATGAAGAAATAGGCCATAGTAAGATGTATCGAAGTAAATGTCTTAAAGAAAAAGAAATGAATGTGGTTTTCTGTTCCTCGAGCAGCTGTTTAATCCTCTAAGAAAAATGATTATTGGAAGTTTGGAGTCAATTTTAGCTGAGTTTGTCCTATAGGCGTGTACTAAGACATTTCTCGCCCCTCTTTATTTTCATGTATGACTTTGATCTGATTTTTTATGGAGGCTCCAATCAAGCGACTTGCACCAATTGATTAACATTAAAACCTGGAATTTTGTTGTGGAAGCCTCCAACAGGTAGAGCCTTGTATAGATGGTTAGTGAAGTTTGATGTCAAGTAAAAATTTGTCTACCTGAACTGCTATTAATTTAGGTTATCATGGGGTAGTTCCTAAATGGTTACTGAATTTTGACGATGGTTCAAACTACAGTCTTTCTACCCTGGTGATATTACAAAACTCTTATTAGTTTAAATTGCTTCATGTGTCGAGCTTATATAATGAAATTATGATTAATTGAAGGCACCCTTTTCTGCAAGCGATATTATAGAACTTGGTTACCATTTACACTTAGCACTTGCTAAAAGCATCTGGTCATCTTATAAGCTAATCATATTGTGAATATTATCCTCATGAAAACGCTGCCACTTGCTGGATCTCCATGACTAGATTAATTTATGTGTTGTGTTCTGCTCGTGCATTAAGAAAAAACTCTTTGCTGCAATGACCATTGTATGTACATAATTTTCTGTGTCCATTTTTGTGGCTCCGATGTGATGAAAAATATAAATTTTCTGTGCAACGCACATGAATATTTCCTATTGAGTTAAAAATAAAGAAAAAATATGACTTTTTGTGTTTGCTAGCGCAAGTAATGCTAAATTACCAGGGAATACAAACATGTTTTCATTCTGGTCGTGCTGCAGGCCCAGAAATGCCTTTCACAGGCCCAGAAAGGCAAACGAACAAACCAGCCAGCGCTGAGGCAATGCCTTTCACAGGCCCAGAAATACGCCGGGTTGAGCAGTGGAAGATAAGCCTTAAATTCCCAATCCCATGCTAAAATTAATGAAAGTAGATTGGTGTGGTTGAGGCACATAATCCCAATTCTATGTCTAGTCAGGAGTTCAGGACCCTGAATCTGTTATCATGTATATATTACCATAGCTGGGATATATCTGGGACAAAAAAGTGAAACAACCTTAACACAATGAGTGGTACGGCTCTTGATTAACTATGTCAGACTATGGGACTTCATGGGATGTATGACGGTAAACACTGTCAGGTTTTAAAATGCAGTGTTTTAATGTATTATCTGCCTTGGAAATCACCATCAATTGATCTTTGAGGTGATTATATGTTTGCATTGTTGTCATCAGGGGGGTGAAACAGATTTTCATATAGCTTCAGAAGGGAATTGTAGGGAGAGGATGATGAACATGAACTCACTGAAGGTAGTTCTAGGTTTGGTAGGTGTGGTCTGTGTTGTGCTGGTTCTGGAAAAAAAAATGATTGATGTAATGTACTATTGTGCTGATGGAATGCAGCTACGGGTGTTTGTGAGCTTGCTGTAAGAATGCAGTAATGAGTACTAGTGTTTAAATCTTCAGTTGAAATGCAATGTGCAATATGTCACTCCTCAGTTAAAAATCTTCAGTTCGAAGTGCAATATAGCAGACCATGTACTAGTTTCAGCGTGTTTAAATCTTCAGTAGTGAGTACTAGTGTTTAAATCTTCAGTTAAAAATTCAGTTTAAATCTTCAGTTAAAATCTTCAGTTAAAAATCTTCAGTAATGAGTACTAGTGTTTAAATCTTCAGTTAAAAATTAAGTGACTATCAACAGGGCTAATATTAACCATAACCTAAATGTTTCAGCGTGTGAACAAGGAATGTGGCAGAGTAATCTTGATCTTAAATTCTGAACATGGAAAATGGAAGTTGTAATATGGTTATGGGAAAAATAAGTGAAAAGGCTGAATGTACCTATGTGCTATGACATGCTAGTGTTTTCTTCAGTTGTGTTTTTTGCCGAATGTTTTGGCAAGAGGTACATGACAATCTAAAGATAAAATCTTAGAACAAAAAGACTGAACTTTCGATAAAAGAACAGAACCAGGCCACACCTCACTGGTTTCAGTTCTCTAGAATTAGCACTTCCCAGGTTTCAATGTTGAATTAGAGTAAATAATGAATTTACGGTTGCATGTGACCAGGTAATCCGAGCTATCCAGTAGTATCGAGCGCAATTTTGGGGGCCAATTTGCTCCATAACCTGGCATGAATCTAACCAAAAAGGATTAGATCTTTACCTTGTGCTTTCTCTTCTTGCAACTTAGGGATTTCTGTTTGTGAAGTTCTCACCAACTGGAATCGAAGGAGATACGTGAATGGAGGGATAGGGGATGAACCAGTGGAGATAATGGAAGAGGACTGTCTCTGGGCCTTATTAGTTGTAAACCAATGAATCAAATGAAAAATGTATATGTGCAGTACCAGTACTCGTAGTCTAACTCAATGTACACTGAAAAATGCCTTTACATCTCATTGTACATTGTTGCTATACAGTTCTTGTGCTTAACATAATGTTTTATAAGGGTAACACAGTAGGTTAAAAAATCCCACTGCAGGTTTTCAGGATTTGCTTCAGAACCATTAGATTACATGGATATTTCTTTTGAAGAGAAATATCAGGCATCTATATGAGTTGACAAGAGGAAAACAAGTATGCAGTCATAAGATGACACTAAACACTACATATTTGCTTTTTGCAGGACATGGATCGAGATTGAGGCCAGGAGCGGGGTTTGCTGAGGCGGGGGTTTGCTGAGGTTGAGGCCAGGAGCGTCTGCGATCATCTTCGTCGACACCCGGCCACGCTTTGAGGGTAAAAACCTCCCCCTCAATCGATCTTTAGATTTTCTTTTGTAGATCACCAAACTAGTCGCGTTACCCTAGGCGTCTCCCGTTCGGAAGAGTTGTAGTTATAAAAATAGAACTCTTTGTATATATTTATATACAAAGATCTATATTTTTATAACCGCGACTGTTTCGAATTGTCCACGTTTTTGGACAGCTCGTGGATGTGTAGCTGTGTTTGTTTTCCATGTTCTACTCCTATCCGAGACAGATTTCGGTGGCGCCTCTCTGTTGTTCTCCGAGTACACATTCTCTCGACCCCCGTGGTCGAGACGTGTATTAGGAGAACAGCGGGGAGGTGCTGCCGAAATTTGTCTCGGATAGGAGTAGACATGGAAAACAAACACAAGCTACACATCCACGGGTGGGATTAGGACCTATCTTTACCTAGTAGGCATGTAGGATTGCATTCAAAGCGTAAAACTTGCAGTATGTTGTAGATAATTTAAACAAACTTGTTAAATTTTAAACACATGTTAATATGTCTGAGCATTCATCAGCGTTGAAATGGAGGAACGCGAGTGGATGTACAGTGGCCGACCGAGTGTGAAGGATATGACAATGGATTGGGTTACAAAGACCAACCAGTTCTTGGATTTTGCATTTGCTAGAGTTGACGATTCGTCTGATGTATGGTGCCCCTGTAGTCGTTGTCGTAACATGACAGAGAAACCGAGGATAGTCATTTCTGATCACCTTGGGAAGTACGGGTTTATGCCAAACTATTACCGTTGGTGTACCATGGCGAGTCTGCCGATCCCGTACGCCGTAGAAAGAAGAAGAAGAAGGTGGCACCTAGCACTGAGGATGCATCGACCGATTTTGATACCGGTTTTGACAGGATGTTAGATGATTTCACTACTGCACATGCACCTGAAAATCCAACCGGTGAGGGAGATGCCCCCGAGTATGCGGAGGAGAGCACGAAAGAGTTCTATGACACATTGTTTGAGACACAAAAACCATTGCACGAGCATACACGAGTTTCTCAACTTGATGCCATCGGCCGGCTTATGGCGGTCAAAAGCCAGCACAATGTAAGCATAGCCGCCTTTGATGCATTTCTGACCGTTATTGCCACCCTCTTGCCGGCGGAACACCTTCTTCCAAAGAACATGTACGAGTCGAAAAAAATCCTCGGTTCCCTTAAGATGCCGTATGAAAAGATAGATTGTTGTCCGAAGAGTTGCATGTTGTTCAAGAAAGAGCATGAGAAGACAAAGTACTGTGTCAAATGCGGGGCCTCTAGGTTTCTGGAGGTGGACTCCGGTAATGGTCAGAAGACGCAGCTAACGGTCGCCAAAAAGATCCTTCGATATCTTCCATTCATACCGCGGATCCAAAGGCTTTTTATGACCGAGGAATCTGCGAAACAGATGAGATGGCCGTCAGACGGGAAGAGGTACCGTCCTCATAAGATGATACATCCGTCTGATGGTGAAGCATGGAAGGACTTCGTTGGCAAACATAAGAAGAAAGCGGGTGACCCCAGGAGTGTAGCCGTTGCGTTATCAAACGATGGTTTCAACCCATATGGTATGACGTCTGCCTCATACAGTTGTTGGCCGATGTTTGTTATCCCGATGAACCTCCCCCCGGCGTGTGCATGCAACGGCAGAACATGTTCCTGTCGCTGAAAATTCCAGGGCCTGAGTATCGAGGGAAGAATATGTCCGTGTTCATGGAGCCGCTGGTAGATGATCTCCTCATTGCTTGGAACACCGGGGTACGGACATACGACGCCGCAGAAAAGAAGCACTTTGATATGTATGTTTGGTACTTCACTTCCCTGCATGACCTTCCGGCTCGCGCGATATTCTGCGGCTGGTGCACTCATGGGAAGTGGCCTTGTCCGGTGTGCTACCAGGCTGTGACTTTCCTTTGGCTCAAAAAGGGTGGAAAATACTCATGCTTTGACCAACATCGTCAGTTCCTTCGTCTTGGTCACAAATACCGGCGAAATAAAAAGAAGTGGACGAAAGATGTAGCTGTCGATGCTCCACGACCAACTTTGATGACCGGTGTAGACGTGAAGGCTCAGCTAGAAAGTCTGGAGCTCAATGCCGAGGGGACTGGCTTTCTGGGATATGGAGAGTGGCACCAGTGGACTCACATCTCATGCCTGTGGAAGCTCCCTTACATGCAGGATCTTCTTCTTCCACATAACATTGATGTCATGCACACGGAAAAAAATATCGCCGAGGCCCTTTGGGCAACACTTATGGATCTTGAGAAGACGAAGGATAACGTTAAGGCAAGAGTCGATCAAGAGGAGCTATGTGACAGGGAACATTTAAACATGAAGCCTCCCACCAAAACCAAAAAAACCTGGACGAAGCCACCGGCCCCTTTCTGCCTGACTAGGGCCCAAAGGAAAGAAGTTCTCCAGTGGATCTTGGACTGTCTCTTCTTCCCTGATGGGTACGCAGCTAATATAATGAGGGGAGTGAATCTTGCAGGGCTTCGGATAACAGGGCTCAAGAGTCATGACTACCACGTATGGATTGAGCGGATCATGCCTGTCATGATTCGAGGATACGTTGATGAGGAAATTTGGCTAGTGCTAGCCAAGTTGAGTTTTTTCTTTCGCCAGCTTTGTGCCAAGGAATTAGACCGAGCTGTGGTTGCTAAGTTGGAGGAACAGGTTGCCGGCTTACTGGTGGACCTAGAGGCGATCTTTCCCCCCGGCTTCTTTAATCCGATGCAACACTTGCTCTTGCATCTCGCTGAAGAGGCACGATTGGGTGGCCCTGTGCAGTACCGCTGGATGTTTTCAACCGAGAGAGAGCAGAAGAAACTTAGAGAGAAAAGCACGAACAAATGTCGCATCGAAGCATCCATATGTGAGGCAACCCTCAACGAGGAGGTGGCAAACTTTACGACAAAGTACTATCATGAAAGTATTCCCACTCGTCATAATCCAGTTTCTCGGTACAATAATGACCCCAACTCCGCGGATGCACCCGAGCTTAGCATACTTGCAGGGCTTGGTGGCAGATCAAGTGGCGCGAAGCAAGAGCAAGTAGACTCACATGAACAATGGACGGCTATTCTCTCGTGTGTCCTGAAGAACACGGCGGAAGTAAAGCCCTACATTGAGTAAGTGCTCAACACCTTCTTTTCACAAGCTTTCATTCCCATAGTTTGTGTCTAACTCCGATTTTTGTCATTCCGCACCTAGGTTATTTGAGAAAGAAACCTGGAAACATCATTCCCGAGAACCTACCTACGACGAGAAGACTACTATTTTTAAGAAGGGTGGCAAAGGAGGCGGCGGTTTCATTAGTTGGTTCGCCACAAAAGTAACACTCTATCTTACATGGTTTCTAGTGAGACATATTTTACGCCGATCTTAGCTTTAAGTAACACTCCTATTGACCTTGTAGGCTTTAACCGACAAGGAAATGAGTCCCGAGTTGCGGCAACTTGCCCGCGGGTTCACCTACTCCCTCAAGACATTCACATCTTACGATGTGAATGGGTATCGCTTCCATACCCGTTCTTACGATGAGAAACGGCCGCCGAACCGGAAGACAAATAATTTCGGGGTCTTCACGAATGCCGGTGGTGATTACTTCGGCATCGTCGAGGGAATTTATGAGCTCGATTTCCATTTCGGCAAGAAGAACCCGGTTGTATTCAAATGCCATTGGTTCGATCCAACTAGAGTGAGACGAAATCCTGAAATTGGATTGATCGAAATTGAACGAGCATCTGTCTATGGGGGAGATGATGTCTACATCATTGCACAACATGCCACCCAAGTATTCTATCTCCCCTACCCATGCAAAACTATGAAACGTCTCCAGGGATGGGATGTGGTGATCACGGTGCCACCGCGTAATAGACCACCTCCTCCAAACGATGAAGATTACCACCAGCGCATAAACCCCATCACCTATGAGGGAGAGTTCTATCAAGAGGACGCCGATGGGCTCACCGGCCGGTTCAGCATCGACTTGCCCACAATTGACGAAATGGTAGAAGACGACGGTGATGATGGCATGGGCGCCGAGAGTGAGCAAGACGACGATCCAGCTGTTCTTAACTCTAAGGACGTGGAACTACTTGAACGTCTCCACATACCCGATGTTGAGGAGCCGAGCGGTCCACCATCGAACTACATGGAAGAGTGGTGGTACACCCGTGATAGCGACGACGATGATGATCCCGGTCCAAGTTATGATCCCAAGGATGTAGACAATGGGTTCTGAACCATTTGTGTTCCAACTATGTAACCGTCAATGTATAATTAGCATTTAGTTTTCACTATTTGTGTGTCACTTCGAAACTTATAGCTTGTAATATTTTTCTATTCCGAACTTCTTATTGCTATTACATTACTTGCGCTTAAAATCCTGACGTTTGTCATGGTTCTTAGAGTCTCCAAGCACTTACAATTTTGTGCTCAAAATCTCCTCCCATATGAGCTTGAAGAATCTGATCTTGCTCACATCCATGTGCTCCCAGTAGTAGTGCTCTTGCCACTCCCTACGCTGTTATTTTGGTCACCAAAATATCGGTGCAGGGAGTGGCAAGAGCACTACTTCTGGGAGCACATGGCCGTGAACAAGATCAGGTTCTTCAAGCTCATGGGAGGAGATTTTCAGCAGAAAATCGTGCACATGACAAATGTCAGGATTTATTTTTCTATTTCGAACTTCTTATTGCTATTACATTACTTGCGCTTAAAATCCTGACGTTTGTCATGGTTCTTAGAGTCTCCAAGCACTTACGATTTTGTGCTCAAAATCTCCTCCCATATGAGCTGGAAGAATCTGATCTTGTTCACATCCATGTGCTCCCAGTAGTAGTGCTCTTGCCACTCCCTACGCTGTTATTTTGGTCACCAAAATATCGGTGCAGGGAGTGGCAAGAGCACTACTTCTGGGAGCACATGGCCGTGAACAAGATCAGGTTCTTCAAGCTCATGGGAGGAGATTTTCAGCAGAAAATCGTGCACATGACAAATGTCAGGATTTTAAGCAGCCCGTGGTTACGATGAGCGCTTCTGCTAGTTTATATTTAGACATTTAAGTACAGAAAAGGTGAAATTGTGACACTTTACTATTTTAATTGCGCTTTAATTTATTTTTGCATGTACATAATATTCTTTGTATGAATTACTCTTTGTTTATTTAACTTTTTAACATTTGTTATCACCTGTAGTAATCGGGTTCCCTCTTGTGTCATAACAGGTGAAACATGGCAGGTTCCAAGGCCCCCAAGGGGGTAAAGCGCACCGCCACCAAGAAGGCCCATGTGACGGGCTTGTACGCCAGATCTGAGGATGGCGCGCGCACACTGATAGGGCGACGACGGGTTGCGACGCCCGGCGCGGGCACGGAGGAGACCTCTAGCTCACGGAGAGCCCCGGCCCGTCGCCCAGGGGGGCGTGGTTCGCACCGGGCTGCTCGCTCACAGAGCCCCTTGCCCGAGGTTACTTCTTCTGACTCGGAGGAGGAGCAGGAGGATGAGGAGCAGCAGGAGGAGGAGGAGCACGAGCAGGAGGGGTCAGACGCCGAGGACGGGTCTGACCGGGACGAGGAGGAGGAGCAGCAGCCCTCGGACCCGGAGTCCGAGGAGGACGAGGACTTGTTCGCACACCCGCTCCCCCAGCTAGGGAAAGTGTGGCCCGCGGACAAGAAACCTTTTCTGCGCGGGCCCACGCGGTTACCTGAGCCGCCATACCCCCACCGGCACCACTTGGTCAGACCGGACGGCGACACGTAAGTGATTGTTAATCATTGTTGCTACATTTTTGCTATATTAATTTTTCATCAAAATAACTAACTAGCTTGTTTTTCTTTTGTGCACGTGCAGGTCCTTGGCGTATGTGGGGCCCAGGCCACCACGGCCCATGAGCGGCATCCTTGGGCTTCTTTGCAAGAAGCATTTCCCAGGCTTGGTCACCCTGGATGGCAAGGAGGAGCCAGCTGCTTCCTGGAAGCACTACGAGCAGGTGCCCGATGTGGCGGACAAGTGGGGCCGGGTGTACGACCACTTAGGCACCCGGGTGATTACAGATTTCTGGGTTAGTATATTTTCCAATGCTAAATGGTTTTAGGGCAATATCTTTCGTGAAATATATATATATCGTGCTAATGTATTCAATTTCTGCAATGGTTGTAGGACTACTTCACCTGCGTCGGGGGGAAGAGGGTAGGGCCACGGCTGTGCTGATCAAGATGGCCAAGAAGCTTATCCGTGACATGCACTACGAGGCGCGTGTGCTGTGCGTGGTTAAGTTCTACGCCAAATACTTGAACACCACGTTGTCCAAGAAGGACGCCCGACAGATTCACATGTCGGAGGTCCAATACTTGAAGGTAAGGACATAGTCTTTAAAGTTATTCGTATATGGCCGCCGGGTGGTCTCACGTGGCTCTAATTTTTTCAAACAGGTGGTGCCTCAGTGGCTGGCCAACAAGCTGCCTTGCTATAAGGTGATGGTCGCGAAGTAGGTGAGCGACGGGTACAAGGCGGAACACGCCGCGTGCCGGGCCCGACGTCTTCTGCTAGGCGAGGGACACCGTCAGGGTGGCCTCACCCTCACCGGCATCGTCCAGAGAGAGGTAAATAACCGTTTCAATGCAATGTTCTTTGTAACTTTGTAGGTTTTTGCTAATATAATTCTGCTTTCAATTGTAGGCCGAGAAGGGCAATGAGATCACTCGCATGCAGGCCTTCCGTAGAACCCGGACCCCCAAGGTGCTGAAACCTGATGTACCGGCTGATCAGCAGTGGATCAACTCGCAAACCGGCAAGAAGTGGGACAAGTACGTCGAGAAGATGAAGGAGAAGCACGGCCCTGACTGTGACCCCTTCACGGCCCCCTATGATCCACAGGTTGCTATGGTTGCGGGAGAGGGTCGAAGGAACGGCAGATTTGCCTTCGCCAATGGCGCCTTCGATACCACAGGTACACCCACACTCTCCCAGATCCGTGCGAGGTCGGTCAGCTCATCGCCCTCTATCGAGCGCCGCCCACGGCCAGGACTAGATGCCATCGCCGCTATGCAGGTACAATCATTCTTCAGCACCCGTATATCTTGTTTCCTTTGCGCAATTGTTGACATTAAACATCCCGTAGGATGAAGTTGATGAAAACAAGCGGATCGCGATGGAGTCCCAAGAGAAGGTCCAAAGAATGAAGGCGCAGATGAGTAGCCAGCATGCATGGATGCAGGCAATGATGCAGGTATTATTTTCACCCCTTTTAGTTCCATTCATCATTATATGCGTGTAAACTCACCGGTCTATCTCTTTTCATCTTTGCAGATGGTCAGCGCTCTTCCACGGGATCCATCAGCTCCCCCTCTACCTCTTCTACCGCCGTTTGACCTGAACTTGGTAAGTTGGTTTGCAGCTTGTTAGCTGATTCATTTTTTCAGCTTAGTCGACTAATATGGATCTTTATAGGGAAATGCTTCATCATCGGGAACCCAGAACGACATGGACCAGGACGGATCTCGAGCTGACGGTGACGAGTCGGCTCCGTAGACCTCGGTGCATAGTTGATTTGGATCCCGTCGTTCTTGTGGCAACAAACATGAACTTGTCGACTTTTGAACTACTTAGGATGCTTGTAGGATGATGTTTAAACATTTGTGACATGTATTATATGCTTATGGAGATATTTGGTGCATTCTTAGCTATTTTGGTGCAAATATGTGTTTGATGTTATGCATTTGTTGCTATTTTGTTGAAAGATGTCTGTTTGGAGTGTTCTGGTACTGAATATTGTGAAACCAATACAATTTGTGATTTGATTGCAGGGAATGAAGCAAATGCTGAGAGTTTCTGTTAAAATTGCAACCTCTTTGCCGAGTGTTGCACTCGGCAAAGACCCAAATGGTCACTTTGCCGAGTGTTACACTCGGCAAAGAGGTTGCCCAGGCGACCAAATGGCACCTGGGAGCAAGTCTTTGCCGAGTGGCCCCCAAAACACTTGGCAAAGTTTGCTCCCAGGTGCCATTTGGTCGCCTGGGCAACCTCTTTGCCGAGTGCGACACTCGGCAAACTCCTGCTCGGCGTACACGGAGGGTGACTATGCCGAGTGTGACGACACTCGGCGTAGACCTCACTCGGTGGTGTGAGCCCGCTCGGCGAAGCGACACTCGGCAAAGGAAAACACTCGGCGTATAGTTTCTGGACTTTGCCGAGTGTCCTCGACACTCGGCGTACAGGCCACTCGGCTGAGGTCGACGTGCTCGGCGACATGACACTCGGCAAAGGGGCCACTCGGCGAACAGGGCCTGCCTCTTTGCCGAGTGCCGCGACACTCGGCGTACAGGACACGTGGCGCCACCATGGACGCCTTGTGTCAGGCTCTTTGCCGAGTGTTACACTCGGCAAAGCGTGACACGTGGCGCTACCATGGACTAAGGAACAGAACCTGTCCCAGGATCTTTGCCGAGTGTTACACTCGGCAAAGTGTCGAGCACCGTTCCGTTATGGGACTAAGGAACGGAACCTGTCCCAGGATACTTTGCCGAGTGTACACCAAATATACTCGGCAAAAAGTTCGCCGCGCACCCCGTGGTCTGACACTCGGCGAAGTTTCGATTGCAGAGATAGACGACGCCGAGTGCTGTGTGCCGAGTGTGGCACTCGGCAAAGAGGTTGCCGAGTATTTTTCGCCCTTCGCCGAGTCTTTCTGATACACGGCGAAGTGCAGGAATCCAGTAGTGGATAGTTATTCAGCTGATGGTTGATATCTGCAATATTGTCAGTAGAATAAGTATGCAATATTTGGCTTGACAAAAACTCTCCACAAGTTCCTGAGAAGAATAAATTGCAAGTAGTGGAGACCAATGCGTATGCAAAATATCTTTTGTAAGTATGGTTAGCGACAAGTGTTTTTCATGATATAGTATCATAAAACACACTCCCAGATGTTATAAAAGTGATTACCGGAAACAATTCATCTCAGCGTGAATACTTAGTTTGTGTAGTTAGAGTACTAAAGCACAACTCCTACCGGTTCTGAAAGATGCCACAACATGCTAACCTTGATAAATTTAGCAATTACTTAGGAGCACAACAAGAACAAAATTAACGCCGCCAATGGAATTCATGACCATTTCAGAAGAGCAGTCTGCGTAATATTGAGGACTTCTTGCAAGCACCAGTTACCGGGAAAGTTTGCTGATTATCATGCCCTACTAAGAGCATGTCTAACAGGCCCCGTATCACGCGAGCGCCCCGTAAAATTCCGGCGGCATACGGGGCGCGGGCCAAAACGGCCGTCTAGCAGGCCCCGTATGCCGCCTGGCCCGTACCAAAATTTTACGGGGCCTGCTCCACCGCCCCCTCCGCCCCGTACATATAGAGGGTGAGGGTTGGGGTGGGGGTCCAACCCCCCACCCGCAACCCTAGCTCCGCCGCGCGCCGCCAAGTAACCAACCAGGGAAGCCTTAATGCTTTTATTATTAGGTAAAGATATATATATATACTAGGAAACATGCCTGTGCGTTGCAACGGGGTTAAAGAAAATGTCTTGAAAGCAAACAGAGCAGGATTGCAAGTTAGATAACACTGGACGCAATGATAACTCACAATTCCCACTATTTGTTTAGCATCTTCCAACACAAAGAGAATACTCACTCCGTCTCAAATTAACCGTCACAAAGATGGTACTTTTGTTCATCTTTGTGACAGTTAATTTGAGACGGAGGGAGTAGATTTTCTTGCACCCCACATGCAAATAGTAACACTATTGTCATGAATGAAACCTTTTTTTCGGCATAATTTGTATAGGTTTACGGAGATTTGCACGACGTACATGTTGAAGTGTTGATCAAATAGACCAACTCCATGTTGTTCACGAGCACAATGGCCTCTCCTGTATCAATGGCGGGGGCAAGCGGAGGCCGAGAGCCTCCGATAACGGCGCGACGAGCGGGGATCATGCAAATATCCATAAACCTGACAAGTTATGCCCATGTTTAGTGATGAAAGATCGCGCGGCACCTTGGTAGTTGGTACTCCTCAATTGGCAACCACCCTCTCTGACAGAATCCAAGGGTTTTAGATTCCATTTGGTGATTCTTACCATTTTCCAAATGAATTGGCCGAAGTTCGGTCTTTCCGACAATTTTTTTTTTTGGGAACATAATGGTGTTAGGTTTACCGCCACTTCAGCACTGAGTAAGTTTTAAGTATCCAGATTTTATCTGATCAAATCAACACAAATAGGATAGTATGTCAATACCTAATAGTTCGGACAAATGATTTCAAGGAGAGGTGAGCAATTAGTTTAATAATGTGCAGCGATGAGGTCGGTACATGTTCCCGTGGATTACTTGTGCTAGCTCGGCCAAACCAGGACTGATGTAGTCTTCATTCTTTTTATTTTTTTTAACATTATTACGTGGCCTTCTTTCATGGTATGCTCAGCAAACAACAGAGTCTCCTACATAGCCAGAAATCAGATGACGAAAATCATTTGTCAAACCAGTAGCAACCAGCAACTTTTAGAGTAACAGAGTACAAGAGGATACAGATCTAAGTCTAACTAATCATCTACCAATCATTGAACCACTAACTGTCGCATATTCCTCCCGCAGCAACTTGAAACGCAAAGCTGTTTCAAAAAAAAAAAAAAAAAAACTTGAAACGCAAAGCCGTACAGTCGCATATTCCTCCCGCGGCAACGCCCATAATCTGCTCGCCGCCTCGCGCTCCTGCGCCACTGACATCCGCTACATGGCATCACGTGTGCGCCCCGCAACATCAGTATATCCCCAGCGAGCTCCCAACAAATCCGATCAAACAAACAAAGAATCATCTCGCAGCTCTGAGCATGTAATAACTTCCCATGGATGATCTTTTTTCCGTGTTCCTTTTGCTCATACATTTTGTAAAGCATCTCGATCAGATTCTTCAGGACGTATAATTCCCTCATGGTTATAGTGGCGGACGGGTAGAATCAGGACATCACACAACCTTGACGCCGAGTCCATATATGATATAGTTGATAGAGACCCCATGGTTTCAAAAAAAAAAAAATAGAGACCCCATCACCTTTAGACAGCCTCCTGATCAGAGGGACCGGCCTGGACGGAAGCACTCCCTTTGTAAGGATACCCGCCTTGGGACGGTGCTGATGATGGCGAGGTCAACGGACGCCTTCCCCGGCCTGCTTCCACAAGATGGTGTTCGTCCGTGCCGGTTACCAGTCGAGCTACATGCATAGTGTACGTGTATATTGGCCGCTCCGGAGGGAAGCAGACGTACTTCTTCGACCACAAGGACACCTGCGCCCTCTTGGCGAAGGCTTTCAGATTGAAGAGCCAGAACGAGGACACCTGCGCCTTCTCGCGGGCATGGAGTCTTCGTGCATCGGCCGAGGGCGAGTCGACTCGCCGTCGACCATGGCTCTGCGGACATAGAGTCTTCGTGCAGCGGTCAAGGGCGCGGCAACTCGCTGTCGACCGTGGCCTCACGGTCACGGAAATTGAGACCGTCAGCTCGTCCGGGCGAGCGATCAGGGAGGGGACGTCCTATGGGCGGGCAGGCGACGAGGATGGACTGCTGGAGTAGCGTAGGCGAATGTGGTTTTGAGCACGATCCCGAGCGCCGCTGCCTCGCTAGGCGCGACGGTGAACTCGTCAGGCGACACGCCCATCGTTACGCCATTGGGGCCACATATGGTATGTTCTCTGTGCCCATGGCATACTCCCTCGGTTCCACCCACCTCGACCCTGCCATGCTCGCCACTATGACGCTCGGTATGTTCAGGACCAAGCACCACCGTGCTCACGACGACGGGCAGAACGCCCTCACGGCCAGCCGCCCCGCGGCCTCGTCCACGCCCGGCTCCTCGCACAGGAACACGCTGTACGTGGCGTCCACGCTCGATGGTGGTGGGTTAGGGAAAGTATTGGTAGTTTCCATCGTGGCCCAATTCGTTTTCATCTTCAATCTCGTCTGTCTCCACGATCTAGCTTGTACCATCGTGTGTTGTATTTGGTTCTCTAAGAGCACGTACGGTCTAGCTGTATATTTGTAGGAGTACATGAGCCGACTTGAACCGGACCATGTTCGATGTACTATTGTAGTAGCACACGGACTGCTCAGCAATACACCTCGTCGGTTGACGTTAACGTTGAGACCAAGCTCAGCACGGACATAAAAAACAAAAACGAATCAACTTATAGGTGGCAGGCTACGTAATTTGTATCAACTTTGGTAGCAATTTTGATGACGGACCAAGTAACCAACCAGGGAAACCTTAACGCTTTTATTATTAGGTAAAGATATATATATATATATATATATATATATATATAGGTAAAAGTAACTAGCTAAAAGAGAAATAATATTCAAACAAAATCCTTTTTAAAGATTTTGTAGAGAAGAGAAAGGAAGTGAAAAAGGAAAACTAGGACCGTGCTACTCTTTCTCTCGCGTTTCCCGTCCGTGCACAGTGTGGTTTGCGTCCGTCCGGCTGGAGATCAGGTAGCCCAATTTCTTGGCGGGCATAAGTACCGATCGGCCGTGTATTTTTAACGTAGTGTTCAGCTAGCACAATTTCTTTGCTAAAATAATGCTATTCTTGAACATAAAATAATTCTTATCCAAGCTTTCGCCTTTAGATGCCGCTATTGACGTCAGTATTTTCATTAATTTCATCGTCATTTATTATATTATTCACTTCAACCGATTATTATTTTCTACGAATTATTTGTGACCGGAATCGCAAGGAGAGTAGGAGAATGAGCAGGAGCGTGTCGCCGACACGAGGTAAATACCAACATCGACGGTGAGTGGCAAGTGGTCAAGTCCAGGGGCAGGAAGGACGCTTTCGTCGAATAAAGCGGCAGGGCGTATGCTTTAGTTAATTTTTTTCCAAAATCGATTTTGACTGATAGGTATAAGTATTGATGAAAACATTATGCAAGGTTTATATGACACAATTAGGAAGAAATAGATGTCGTTTTGGGTGACTAGAAACTTGATTATATAAAAAACAAGAATTGAAAGATGAAAATGTCCACACACACAACAACCATAAACAAAAAAATTAAATATTTATTTTAATTACAAATTATGATACGTGCGTTGTACGTGCACGTCTACTAGTACTAGTACTAAGAAAAGAAACACAAAGGACTACTTCAGTTGACTTAGCGCATCTCCACTCTCGTCCCCCAGTAAGCGTCCGGATGGGCGTTTGGAGACGCCCTTTGGGAGATCGTCCGGACGACTCAACGCTTTCACGGGACGCCCTTCCCCGCTCGCCGCCCCCCAACCAAAGCCCCAAAACAATTTTGCCACAAATTTAAAATATGCAAACTCAAAAACATTTAAATAAAATGAAGTCTTAGACATAAATATGAATTTTAGGCCATATTTTAAAAGTTTAGGCCATTATAAAACGATAGGAATTCGTTCACGATCCAGGATCAATCAACGTGACGACGTTGTTGGAACCAAGGAATCCGGGGTCAGAGGTAGAGCCGAGGAAGTCATCGCCGGCGAACTCGGCGCCATGGGTGTCGCATAGCTTGTTGTTGCTACCGCCGCTCATGGTCACTCTATGTCGCTGCGTGGGCGCCGAGGGAAACGAGGATGTTGTGGCATTGGGCACGGTGCACGTCGATCGAGTCGGCGCAGCGAGCCCCAGCGCCGAGCCCGAGCGTAGCCCTCCGGACGCCTCCCTTTCCTACAGTTCAAGGTTGGACGTATCGGTGGTGAGTATCATGAAGTCCCCTTGCCTCTTCTTGGCCGCGGCCTTGCTGGCCATGATCTCAATCTTGGTGTCGATCATTTTGGAGAATTCCTCCCACTTGGGCCTTGTGGAGGCACGCCTCTTGGCCGAGTTCTTGCAAACATTGTCCATGACCTTGCCAATGGCGGCGTGCACTCGCTCTGAATTCCCGTCCTCGCAATGGCCGTCTTGGCTTTCTTGTTTCTAATTGGCCTTTTTGAGTCCGTACCACCTCATCGATTTGAGCATAACCGGGCTTTTGCTTCTTCCCGAGTCTTAGTTTATTCCACTTCTCAATTTTTGGGAGCTTGTTGAAGCAATGTAGGAGCACAAAGTACTTTTCATCATTGAGCGACTTCAACAAGGTGAGAGCATCAACAAGCTAGCAACACAAGAATACAAGATGTAAGACAATATGCATGGATGTTCTCATGGCATAGGACAAGATGAGACACACAAATTTATGTGGTCTCTTGCATTCTTCCCACTCCGCGACTCGCTTGAATGTTCTCAAAGCATCCTAAAACTTGTTCACCAATTCTTGGATAGCCGACCATCTACGGGATAACACATTTTGATTGCGATCCATATTGAAGTCCATGTACTCCTTGTGGTACTTGTGCTCATCGAACTCCGACATCATCCGCTTTCAATAGGAGTCACTTGTTTGGTTCGCTCTGGTGGTCAAGTCTTGGGTGATGACACTCCACGAGTCAATCAAGCACTCATCCTCCTTGACGGTCCACGTGATGCTACGGCTTCCACCCTTATTCTTCTTTTCCCATCATTGGCGTGTTCTTTCGCATCTTGGTTATCACCATCGTCATCGGCGTCGTCGCCATCTTGGTCTTCATCATCATCGGGGTCCTCAACATCTTGCTCCTCGTCGGCAAGGGCGCTCCCGTCACCATCTTGCGCATACACCAACGGCGGACAAACAATAAACACGGTGGGATGGTGTTGTGACCTCGTCGGGCCGTACATGACTGTTGTTGTAGTCGCTGGAGGGCTCCTGGTCACCGAAAAGGTTGCGGGGGCCGACATCAAAGGTTGTGTGCGCCGGCGTTGAAAGACATGTTGGGGCTGGACTAGGGTTGGCCGGACTGGGGCAGGCCAGACACGGTGTTGTCCCGACACATGCCCGGGGATGCCTCGTATGACTCGTTGAGGTCAAGGCCCATGCCGGCACTCCCGGGTGCGGTCGAGAAGACGACGTTTAGGTCGAACCCGCCGTACCCATTGTAGTTGTTGTCGTATCCATCGGACTCGTTGAAATTTGGGGAGAGGCCGGGGCGTATCCGTGCAGACCATGGGGAACGGCGACCCCGAAGGTGACGAGCTTGAGCCGCCTCCCGGGCTTCTTCCGACGGTGCCAGTCAGCAGGTCGAGGTTCCCCGCCGCGAGCAGGGCCTCCTTCTTATCCCGCCGTAGCCGGTGTTCCTTCATGCTGACTTCGCGCCGTTGTTGGTCGGCATCCCACTTGGCGTCGGTCATGCCCTCCGGCCGCTCCTTCGGGGGGCGTGGCTGCAGCACACGTCGCTTCACGCCGAGCATACCGGTCTTTGCGATCTTCGAGGACAGCCTTGGTGGCCCTTTCCGAGGCATGCCGACGATGGCGAGAGAGGCTGGAAAGGGCGGTGAGATAAGGTAGCGGCGGGAAGAAAATGGCGAGGCGCATCGGGGGTTGGGGCGGGTTTTTTGGGCGCTTTGTGCCGTTGACAGGGAAGGCCCGCTGCGCCCATGGAGTCGTCGGGGGGGTGGGCCTGGTTTTTTCAGACGGGAGGGGCGCGTGTGGGCAGCTTCAGGGCCGTCCGGACGAGAAAGAGCTTGGGGTCGGGGCTTTTGGGGGCGCGAGTGGAGATGCTCTTACAACGAGTTCAAAAAAGATCCGGGCCATCAATTATGTTACGTTTGTCATATCAATAATATTGATAAATTGTTGTTGGTTGATAAAGCAATTGTCTCCAATGCATGAGAGTTTCCAAATATTGCGTGCACGAGTTTCGAAAAAACAAAAAAAAAAACGAGTGAACTACTTGGCCCTACAGGGTAGCCCATCTAGACAGTCATGGGTCCTGTTTGCCACATTAGAACATCTTCACGGGTTCTCTAATATAATTTCCGGGCAGGCGGGCACTCCCAATTTTTTTTCCGTTTGGGTGCGTTCGTATACATTAGAGCATCTCCACTCGCCCCAGGCTGCTTTTTTTTTTTCTAATTTTCGTCTCAATTTCTTACTGTGATACCAAACTTTAATAAAATAACTATTCTAGAAAGTTATCATCAATAAATAAAACCCGACAAATATGCAAAAGGCATCCATTAAGCTATGAAATAAAATTTAATTATTCCGAGCATCCACACAGCCTTGGACACAGCAGAGCAGCACCTTAGATAAACGTGCAAAGCATGTTTTTGAAGCACATACAGCCTGAATGTTCCAAGTGTGGTTGTGTCGACGACGCTATGCACCTTATTGTTCTTTGCCCTTTCTTTAAAGCAGCTTGGCATTGTCATCCTTGGTATATCAAAATTTGTTTCTTGCTCCCACACACCAAAACGTTCCTGATATGGTTCAAAATTTGTTTCTTGCGCCCAGGGTTCGACTCCCATCGGGAGCGTACCAAAGAAAAAGTTCTGGATGCTAGTGCCCAAGTATCTCATTGTCTTTTTAATATAAAACATTCTGCCCCTGCCCATGTTTTTGTTGTTTCAAATGCTATCATGCAGGGAATAAAACTAGAGGTTACTTGAGGCACCGAGAATCAGCAGAATCTACATCAAGCTCAACCTTTGGCTCCAATGGTTCTAAATACTTCTAACTTTGCAGGTGAAGCCATTTTCAGTTACGCAGCTTAGAAATTGCAGCAAGACAGGGTCTCCTCGCCAGCAGGCATAGGCATTTACGTTCGAATGGAGCACAATCAGCATTGCAAACAGCTGCATGTTTCAGCCATCTCTGCCCCCGGCGTTGTCACCACTTTAGGCTGAATCTTTCGGACTTCTTCTCGCCACTAAGCTTGCGGAGATACTTCGGCTTCAAGAAACTCGCTTCTACACGGACAACTCTCTCTTGGCATCCCCTTTTTTTTTTTTTTGATAAAGGGAAGTAACTAATATTGTAGCTGCTACAGGTCCATTGGATGATTAGGCTCCAAATCGCCGCAATTCAATTGAGCAACTCCTTCTAGACAGCAGGATCAATCATTTGCACATGAGCTCTAATGTCAAAGCCCATCATTAGGCTTGTTTAGGAACTAAGATTCAGAACACATCTTTAGCATTCAGGTGTTTATATTCACATACAGGTCAATGTCTAGCGAGGGACATCTTTTCTGTTGCTAGCATGATCATGCACTTCTGTGTAAAATGTGCTTAAGTAATAAAAAAAATATGTAAAAAAAAAACTCGGTTACCATCTCCTCGCTTATGCGCTCTGTCTCCATCCCTGTAATCCAACGCGACAGCGAACACACAAGGACACGGGACCGGCCAACGGCGGCACCGAAAATGCCAGCGAACAGAGGCGGCGACCCTCGCGATGGAAACTCGGTTAGCTTCACCATGCGGAGCGCTGTCCCTCCAACCAAGGTGCTTCCCTTGTTCTCTTTCCCAAGTGACAGAACATGTCCCCAGTAGCTTTTGTTCAGGAGAATTTAGTGCAAATAGTTGTGCTCGTATAAAGTAATCCATGGAAATTTTATATCGTGAATTTTATCACTCGGTGTGAGTTACTGATTCACATTTTTTTCAGTCGGTTGTGAACTTCGAAAGTGGTGTAAAAAAGTGACCTCTATTTATCTGAACATGCTTTGTGTTGGAATATTTGGCCCACACATGTGTGCTGAAATTTTGGACCCATATGTGGGTAGCCCAATAGACAAATCCTGAAATATCAAAATGGCCCATGTGTACAAGTGAGTGGTGGGAGTGGGAAGTTTAGTCCCACGTTGGAAATTTGAGGAGTTGCACACCACCTTATAAGGTGGAGTGTTGTAGCGATTGTATGTGAGTGAGAACAAGAGAGCCTCTCGCGCACTCCTCCTACTTCGCCGCTCGCTCGTCTCGACACGACACGACACATCGCGATCGCGTTTCGTGAATCGTGCCTCGACAATACGCGGCGTGGGCCTCCCACGTCGCACACGTTAGGGTTTTCCGAACCGCACTATAAAATACGTGCACCGTGGGCGCTGTACACATACCGAGCGTCGGCGTCCACCGGCGAACGGGAGAGAAGGTCTCCGGAACCAGTCGCCCTTGTGATCCTGTACGGGAGAGGGCGAATTAGGTTTTTGGGAAGCGCTTCGCGCGACTGCTCGCTGCTTCCACGACGGCTCGTCTGCCTAGCAAATCAGGCGGTGCTGCGTACCGCCGCCTTAAACGTCGTCTACTCCGACCCTTCATCGCCAACGTTGTCATCAACAACGTTACTACAAACGATCGATATGGAACCTGTGTCCTGATCTGATCTGTTTAACATGTCTACTGTTTGAATGTTTAGAGAGATCGTGTTGCTATTATTCATGTTGTCTGCTGCATCTAGTATGTTAGAGTTTCACATGTTAATAGCTGCTTTTGTCATGATTTATATTCTGGAATTAATCGTGGAAATTATGCCTAATTATTCAACAATCCAAAAACCTAATTGTAGGCAATTTCCTAAACTGACTATGGCCCACTTAAGTGATTCAATAAAACCGGAAAGGTTCAATGGTACCACCTTTAAGAGATGGCAACTGAGAAGCCAACTGTGGCTCCAGTCCATGAAAGTGTTGGACATTATTATGAATGACCTTCCTGAAGGAGCTTCTGGCGAGGTTCCGAATAAGTTCAAGGAAGCCAATAATAATTTCAGAGGCTGTATTCTGAGTGTCCTGGAGGGACGTCTGTGTGATGTGTATATGCACATCGAAGACGCTAAGGAGCTCTGGGATGCACTGAACACTAAATTCGGTGCGTCCGATGCTGGCAGTGATCTGTATATCATGGAGAGCTTTAACGACTACAAGATGGTGAATAACCGTTCTGTAGTCGAACATGCTCATGAGATACAGTGCATTGCGAAGGAGTTTGATCTGCTCAAATGTGTGATTCCTGATAAGTTTGTGGCTAGATGCATTATTGCAAAGCTGCCTTCTTCGTGGAGGAATTTTGCCACATCTCTCAAACATAAGAGACAAGAGATACCAGTTGAAAATCTGATAGCGTCTTTTGACGTTGAGGAGAAAGCTCGGGCAAAAGACACAACTGAGAGAGGCGGTGATTTGCAGTCTAGCACTCGCCAATATGGTGCAGAAAAATCATCACGTCAAGAATAACAGCAAGAACAAAGGGAACTATAAGCCCCAGTTCAATGGCCCTGTGAACACTACTGCCTTTAACAATAATGAGAAGAAGAAGGTGCTAAACAAAGCTGGGCTCGAGTGCTTTACGTGTGGAGCACTCGGCCACTTTTCTGTTGACTGCCCAGACCGTGCAGACAAGAAAGGGAAGAAAGGATCCAAGAATGTCAACGTGGTGACCGCTAGCAACAATGATGGGTACGGTAATATACCGATGATACTTTCAGTTCTTCAATCTCCATGTGTGTGGATTGATACGGGTTCTAATGTTCATGTGTGTGCTAACATCTCTATGTTCACTTCTTATCAGGTCGCACGGGATTCTTCCGTCCTAATGGGGAATGGGTCACATGCTTCTGTTCGTGGTGTTGGCACGGTAGATCTGAAGTTTACTTCGGGGAAGATCGTGCAGCTGAGGAACGTGCAGCATGTCCCTTCTATGAACAAGAATCTCGTCAGCGGCTCCCTTCTTTGCAGAGATGGGTTTAAAGTAGTGTTTGAGTCCAATAAAGTAGTTGTGTCGAAATTTGGACAATTTATTGGTAAAGGCTATTAGTGCGGAGGCTTGTTCCGCTTTTCTCTTTCCGAATTTTGCAATAAGTCAGTAAACCATATTTGTGGCAATGTTGATTCAGATGCTAGGGTTTGGCACTCTCGTTTATGTCATGTTAATTTTGGTTTACTGTCGCGGCTATCCAGTTTAAGTTTAATTCCGAATTTCACCATAGCCAAAGGTTCTAAGTGCCATAGTTGTGTGCAATCTAAGCAACCTCGGAAGCCTCACACGACAGCTGAGGAGAGACACTTGGCACCTCTAGAATTCATACATTCTGATTTCTGCGAGATGAATGGTGTGTTGACAAAAGGTGGAAAGAGATATTTCATGACACTCATTGATGATGCAACATTTTTTGAGAATATGTTTCCTATGAAAGATATGCATAGCTTTGCTGAATTTTCTTCTGAATTAATTCCGGAATCTAGTACATCTAGTGATCATACTGAACAACCACATGATGAGAATGTCCTTGAGAAGGATGACAATGAAGCTCCTAAACGGAGTAAGAGACAGAGGATTGAAAAATCCTTTGGTGATGATTTCATTGTGTACCTTGTGGACAATACTCCTACGTCTATTGCAGAGGCATTTGCATCTCCAGATGCAGATGACTGGAAAGAAGCTGTCCATAACGAGATGGACTCCATTCTTTCTAATGGGACGTGGGAGTTATCTGAACGACCTTATGGTTGTAAGCCAGTGGGCTGTAAGTGGGTGTTCAAGAAGAAACTAGGGCCTGATGGTATTATTGAGAAGTACAAGGCACGGCTTGTAGCCAAGGGCTACACTCAGCGAGAAGGTGAAGATTATTTTGACACCTATTCACCTGTTGCCAGACTGACCACCATTCGTGTACTACTTTCCCTGGCTGCCTCTTATGGTCTTATCGTTCATCAAATGGCGTAAAGACAGCTTTTCCTTAATGGAGAGTTGGAAGAGGAAATTTATATGGATCAGCCTAATGGGTTTGTGGTAAAAGGTGAAGAGAGAAAGGTGTGCAAATTATTAAAATCTTTGTATGGACTGAAACAAGCACCTAAGCAATGGCATGAGAAGTTCGACAGAACTTTAACTTTTGCGGGCTTTGTCATTAATGAGGCTGACAGGTGTGTATACTATCGCCATGGTGGGGGCGATAGTGTTATATTATGCTTGTATGTTGACGACATACTGATTTTCGGTACAAGCATAATTGTGATCAATGAGGTCAAGTCTTTTCTATCAAAGTGTTTTGATATGAAAGATCTGGGAGAAGCTGATGTAATTCTGAACATTAAGCTTATTAAGGATGAGAGTGGGATTACGTTGACGCAATCACACTATGTTGAGAAGATCTTGAGCCGTTTCGGCTTTATTGATAGCAAGCCTTCTCCAACACCTTATGATCCTAGTGTGACGCTTCGAAAGAACAAGAGGATTACGAAAGATCAATTGAGATACTCTCAAATAATTGGTTCACTCATGTACCTTGCGAGCGCGACGAGGCCTGACATCTCTTTTGCTGTGAGCAAATTGAGCAGGTTCATGTCAAACCCGGGTAATGATCATTGGCATGCACTTGAAAGGGTGATGCGCTATCTGAATGGTACTATGAGCTATGGGATTCATTATTCATGGCACCCTGCTGTGCTTGAGGGATATAGTGACTCCAACTGGATTTCAGGTGTAGATGAGCTCTACGCCACAAGTGGATATGCATTTCTTTTTGGAGGTGGCACAATGTCATGGAGGTCTTGTAAACAGACCATATTGACGAGGTCAACCATGGAAGCAGAACTTACTGCTTTAGATATAGCCACTGTTGAGGCAGAATGGCTACGTGAGCTCTTGATGGACTTGCCGGTGGTTGAGAAACCATTACCGGCTATTCTCATGAACTGTGACAATCAAACGATGATTGCCAAGGTGACCAGTTCTTAGGATAATGTGAAGTCATCAAGACGTCAAAAGACGTTTCAAGTCTGTCAGGAAATTGAGAAACTCCCGAGTAATTACTGTTACGTATATTCAAACAGACAAAAACCTGGCAGATCCCTTTACGAAGGGACTATCACGTAATGTGATAGATAGTGCATCGAGGGAGATGGGTATGAGACCCGTAAGCGTTACACCATAGTGGTAACCCAACCTATGTGATCGGAGATCCCGTGAATTAGGATCTGGGAAGAACAAGCTAGTGGTTTGACTGAGGAGAGTATTTGGTAAACCCTCTCTAAGTGATGATGCATAACTCTCAAAGAGCTGTAAGGCAGGTTGGCAACATGCCTTAATGTGTTTATGTTGGCTATTTATAGCAAAGATGCTGTCCTACAGAGCATTCTTGAAAGAACACACCTATGTGAGTCCGACTGTAAACGTTGCAGTCTATGAGATTTGAGTGATCTCTAGTAAACTCATGAAGAGACCACGGAGTATGACGCATATGCTCCACCCGCGGGGTAAGGCTACTGGCAGCCAAGTACTAGTTATGACTTTGAGTAAAGTCTATTGGCACAAAACTTGCAATTCAAGGCATAGTCCATTGTTCAAGTTGCTGATAGATGTAGCTTAAGGCTCTAGGCGGAAGTTCAACTTAACAGTCTCTGCTGAAACACTAGTATATAAACAAGTAGCGAGGATTGGAAAATCTTCAAATGGGCATTTGAGATCTGGTGGGGGATTGTTGGAATATTTGGCCCACACATGTGTGCTGAAATTTTGGGCCCATATGTGGGTAGCCCAATAGACAAATCCTGAAATCTCAAAATGGCCCATGTGTACAAGTGAGTGGTGGGAGTGGGAAGTTTAGTCCCACATTGGAAGTTTGAGGAGTTGCACACCCCCTTATAAGGTGGAGTGTTGTAGTGATTGTATGTGAGTGAGAACAAGATAGCCTCTCGCGCACTCCTCCTCCTCCGCCGCTCGCTCGTCTCGACACGACACGACACGTCGCGATCGCGATCGCGTATCGTGAATCGAGCCTCGAGCCGAGACAATACTTACACAGCTGAGGCGGTTCGAGTCGCTCCC
>JAPCYS010002839.1:0-48683 GCA_028641055.1 Alopecurus myosuroides | reverse complement strand
GTCCACAGTCCCCTTGGTGGATGTCCCGCAGTAATTCCTTGCCATCTTCGGTGCTATGCATCGTTGCAGTATGCCTGAGATGCTTTGTTTGTACAACTCGCCGTTGAGTAACCAAAAGGATTTGCTGCGTCTGATTATTTGTCTGGCCTCGCGAGGATCTGCTGGGAGCTGTTTGGCGGACAAGTAGTCGAGGTATTTCTGCGTCCAGACTGGCTCGACCAGAAAAACTTGTCGCGAAATATTATGAATGAGCTCGATAATAGCGATCTGCGGGCTGACCTCTGTTTCCAATGCTGCGGGTGCTTCTGTAGTTTTCTTGACTTTGACTGATCGCCTAGTCATCCGCTCGAAATATATCCCTGGCGGTATGGGTGTGTTTGTGAAACCCATGTTTGCCAGCCTGTCTGCTTCTTCATTGCTGGACCTCGCAATGTGCTTCAGCTCGCACCCTTCGAAACTTCCTTCGAGTAGGTTGTACATGTCACGATAGGCAACCATGTTCTCAGCAATAGCACGCACTCCTTCATTGTTTGTTGCATGATGAGATTGGAATCGCCGTAGATCATCAGTCGGGTGGCTCCGCACGCGCTGCCATCTTCATCCCATGCAACAGGGCCTCGTATTCTGCGTCATTATTTGATGCTGGATCATCAGGTGGAAAATCCAGTCGTAGGACGTACTGCAGCTTGTCTCCTCTGGTGATATTAGGACGATCCCAGCTCCTGCTCCTTCGTTTCTCTTGGATCCGTCTAAGTACATGATCCAGTTACTCGTGTATTCTGGCGGCCCGGGCGTTTGTAGTTTTGTCCACTCGCTCAGGAATTCCACGAGTACCTGGATTTTATTGAGTTGCGCCCTGCATAGATGATGTCCCAAGCGCCCAGCTCGATGCTCCATTTTGCTATTCTTCCGGATGCCATTGGGTTGTTCATGATTGTGCCAAGTGATGCATCATTAACCACCATTATGGTATGTTCCTGGAAGTAGTGCTTGAGTTTTCGAGCTGTGAGAACGACTCCATATGCAAGCTTCTGGTAGTGAGGATATCGTTGTTTGCACGGTGAGCACCTCGCTGATGTAGTAGATTGGTCTTTGAACTCCATATGCCTTGCCTTCCTCAGGTCGTTCGACCACGATGGCCGTGCTGATGACCTGGTTTGTTGCGGCCAGGTATAGGTATAGTGGCTCCCTCTCTTGTGGTGTTGCCAGAATGCACCTGCTCTGCAAGGATCGCTTCAGGTCTGCGAATGCCTGCTTAGCTTCTGGTGTCCATTCGAACTTGTCCGTCTTCTTCAGCAATTTATAGAAGGTAACGCCTGCTCACCCAATTGTGCGATAAATCTGCAAGGCGGCTAGTCGCCCTGCGAGCTGTTGGACTCCACGTAGATTGGTTGGCTCCTTCATTGTCAAGATTGCTTGTATCTTCTCTGGGTTGGCTTTAATGCCTCTGGCGGATACCAGGTACCCGAGAAGTTGTCCTGCTGGGACGCTGAAAACACATTTTGTCGGGTTAAGTTTAATCCTGTATGCGTTTAGAGCGCCAAATGTTTCTCTAACGTCCTCGAGGTGTATCCTCTACTCGAGTCTTGATGACGATGTCGTCAACGTACACTTGTACGTTCTTGCCAATGAGCTTGGCGAGGCATTTTGCATGCAGCACTGATATGTTGCGCCTGCGTTTTTGAGCCCGAAGGGCATTATCGTGTAGCAGTACTCACCATGGGGTGTGATGAATGTTGTCTTCTCTTTGTCTTCCTGCTTCATCCGGATCTGATTATATCCCGAGTAGGCGTCCAGGAAGGAGAGGCGTTGACAGCCCGCGGTGGAGTCCACGATCTGGTCGATTCGCGGGAGGGGAAAGTTATCCTTTGGGCAGTTCTTATTCAACGACGTGTAGTCGATGCACACTCGAAGGATGTTAGTGTTCTTCTTCGGGACCAGCACTGGGTTTGCTAACCAAGTGGATATCTTGATCTCTTTGATGAATTTTGCTGCTAGCAATCTGTTTACTTCTTCTCCAAGCGCTTTCTGCTTGGGTTCTGAGAACCGTCGAGTGGTCTGCTTGATGGGTTTTGCATCTTTGAAGACTTCGAGTGAGTGCTCGGCGAACTCCCTGGGTATTCCTGGCATATCTGAGGGCTGCCAGGCAAAAATTTCCCAGTACTCACGGAGGAGTTCGACGAGCGCGCTTTCCTATGCTGGCGAGAGGGTAGTTGAAACCATCGCCGTCTTCGCAGAATCTGTCGGGTGCACATGATGTTTTCGAGTGTCGCTGTTGGCGCTGAATTCCAATTCTGGCGCGTTCTTCTTTGTGAGGGGCATCACGGAGTGGTCCATGGTCTTTGCTATCTCCTCCAGTTCTTCTTGCATCCCGAAAGACTTTGCGATCTCGTTGAACTCGATGTCGCACTTGTTGGACTTCTGGAAATCTCCGTCGATGGTGATCACACCATATTTTCCGGGTAGCTTGAGCTTCAGGTACGCGTAATGTGGTACTGCCATGAATCTGGCGAACGCTGTTCGACCAAGAATGACGTGGTACTGCTAGGGCCAGTCGACTACTTCAAAGTCGAGAAATTCTCTTCTGTAGTTGCGTTGATTGCCCAACACAACCTCTAGGTTGATTGTTCCGAGTGGACGGATCGCCTTTCCTGGAACTATCCCGTGGAAGGATGTTTCTGATTCCGCAAGTCCGTCCAGGTTCCTGTTCATCCGGCGGAGCGTATCCGCGTAGATAATGTTGATGCCGCTGCCTCCGTCCATAAATACGCGAGCCAGTTCGTAATTACCAATTTGCGCTTGGATTACCAAGGCAGCGTGTCCTGGTCGATAGACTCGTGGCGGGTGGTCTTCCATCGAGAAGGTGATCGATTGGTCCGCCATATTCAGGTACTCGGGCCTTGTTGGCGGGGTTTGCACAGCCATGCACAGTTGCTGCGTGTTTGTCTTCTGAGCTCTGCAGGATGGGCAGACTTTTTGTATCATCCCTAATTGTGCAGCCGGGTTCGGGTACGCGTTAGCTCCTGCGTTTGGTGCAGGTGGCGCGTTTAGTGCGGCTAGCGCCATGTTTGGATTTCCTGGTGGAGGTAGGGGTAGTGGCGGTTGGAATCCTTGATGTTCTCCTCCTGGAAGTGGCAGGTAATTTTGATTAGCTGCTGATCTACTTTTCTTTGAGAAGGCCTCGTGGATGTCGATGAACTTTCGGCAATCCTTGAGGAGGTGTGTTGCCTTAGTTTTGCCCGTCCGCTTATCTGTAAATAGATGTAGCGAGCAGTACGCGTTAAGGTCCTCCTCGGACTTTTGTCTTCGGCTGTTGGTTTCCACTCGCGACTCCCGCGTCGTCCATTATCGCGGTTTCGCGTGAATTCTGCCGCTACCATCTCTTCCCGATCGTCGTGATCATAGTATTTCCTCCTTTTCTTTCGACCATGGCGGTCTTCCTCGGGCGCGGGCGTTGACGTTCTCTCGTTGCGCACCGTGTCTTCTCCATTATCCCATTTGTCGGCTATGATCATCAGTTCCCCAATAGTTTTAGGTGCGGCTCGGCCCAGCTCTTCTCTGAAAGCAGTTCGTCGGGCGCCTTTTGCGAAGGCCTCGACCGCTACTTATTCTGAGATATTTCCTGCGGTGTTCGTGAGTGTTGTCCATCGCTGAATGTACTCGCGGGTGGACTCGCCGCTCTTCTGTTTGCAGGCCCACAGTTCTTTCAATGGTTGCTGGTCTTGTAAGTGGCCTGGAAGTTCTTGCAGAAATCGTAGTGCAGGTCGTCCCATGATGCGTAACAGGATTTTGGCCTTTCTTCCAGCTAGCTACGTGCCGGCCAACCAAATGTAGATTGAGGTACTACATAGCCGTGTTCTTGTTCTCACGTTGGCATTTCACTGCCGTGAGAGTCGTTTAGCCACGACGAAGGTTTGAGTGAACCATCGTATTTCGTGACTTCTGTGCTGAGCTTGAATCATCTGGGTAGGGGTGCCTCGCGGATGCTGCGGGCGAAACATAGCGCGCCGCAGGTCTCGTCATCCGAAGAACTGGATGAGGAGCGCACACGGTTCCTTGCAGCTCTTGCCTTGTCCACCTTATTTTGCGCGATATCTAACCGCGCGTTATATCCTGGCTGGTCGCGATCAATTTCCTTCCTTGGTTCTTGATGTGCTTCCGTGAGCGGCTGCTATGACGTCGCGAGTTTTTATTTCTCGGGCTGCCTTCGCTGCTGCTTCGACTATCACCACGTCACCGAGCTTCTTTTCCTCGATCACGGCGAGGTGATTTGTCTCTCCCAGGCGAAGCGCTCCTGTGCTTGCGTGATGCCTCTTTTTCTTTTTCCTTCTCTTGCTGTTCGGCAGCTTTCCTGTGGTCGTAGGAGGCGAGCCTTGAGGCCGCCATGCCCAATCCTTTCCGAACCGCTTGTACTGCTCCGCTCGAGGGTCGTTCTCCGCTGGCTGGTTCATCTGCATGTAGCTTGCTGCGGCCAGGACGGCGGCAACATGAGTTTTGCGGGTAGACGTTTCCGTCCTCATCGACCCGCATAAGGGAAGGTGCGAGTGACTTACTGATCCCACCCAGGGACTCGGCGTCCATGGATGTTGTTCTTGATGTGTATCCCTTCCTTGTGGGTCGAGTTCCGACCGAAGGTGTTTAGGGACAGCTCGGCCCAGCGTTGACTCGATTCATCCGCCAATCTCTTCCGATGGGCCAGGTCTCTCCGAGCTTCTTTGATAGTTGTGGCCGCTCTCACTAGATGATAGTGGTAGGCGACCATATCTTCGTGTGGCGCTCCTGCCACAGCGGCTTGCTTGTTCGCAAGGCTTCTTTGGCTCGGTCCCAAGCGTCCCGCGAGACGCCGATCTCAGCACGCTCTGCAGCGCTTTGTTCTTTCTGGGGGTTGTGCCGATCCTGCCATGCAGACTTGAGCCAGTCGTGGCCCGTGCGTCCTAGGCGTAGCTCGGAAAGCTTTCTGGATTTGGGAAGGTTCCTCTGTCGAGAGGGTATGGTAGTCGCTGGTGTCGAAGCGGATGGACTCGCCACTTTTCTCCAGATGAGGGCGCGAGTCGACGGCTTCTGACTCAGATCCTGATTCTTCAGAAGTGGAGATCCCGTCCTTGTTGGTGTAGAACTTCAAGATTCCGAACGTCAAGGTGACGCTCTTCTCCAGATCGCTGAATACCGGGCGTGATTTCGGCGAGTGAGGAGTGACCACGACAGATCCGATCCGAATAGGATTGGTTGGAGCCGAAGTCGAAGGTTTCCAACGTGAGTTGGATGAGGAAGCCGAAGATGCCGGAGATCTAGCGCCCGCCGTTCCCACAGACGGCGCCAATTGTCGAATCTGTAACTCGGCAAATCCCTCAGGTGAACCCATAGGGTTTCGAATAGGAGAACCCATGAGCGCTGGTGACGATCGTCGGCTAACAGGGGGCACAATTTACCCAGGTTCGGGCCCTCGTAGAGGTAAAACCCTTACTCCTGCCTCTGTCGATCTGTATTATCGAATAGATCGGTTACAATGATGATTTCTTAAGTCGAGAGTACAATCTCGAGCTCAAGGCTTTTGTGGTGCGGTATTGCTTGGTCCTCTCTCGGTGGTTCTCCTGGCCTTATATAAGCGGCCAGGTCTCAAACCCTACCCGGAGAGGACTCGAACTCTAACCCTATGTCGGTCACAAGTTTCCTAACTTAGCCCGCAAGGCATTGCGGGTAGGCTTCAAGTGGGCCTTCCAGAATACTCCAGGGGCCTTTCTCCTTGGGCTTTAGCCTTGGGCCTAAGACGGGATGTCCTTACTCGCAGGGTCCAAGGTCCAGCCCTTCGTCAACAGTGTTGGGCCTCCAAGTGCAGAGGTTTAGAACATCAACAAGTTTCCTTTAAGTGGATCACCCAAGGTTTATCGAACTCAGGGAGGTAGAGGTCAAAGATATCCCTCTCAAGCAACCTTGCAATTAAGATACAAGAAGTCTCTTGTGTCCCCAACACACCCAATATACTTGTCAGGTATATAGGTGCACTATTTCGGCGAAGAGATAGTGAAATGCGAGTAATAAGGATGGTTATAGGTAATAATAGCAATCTGAAATAAATATGGCAGCAAGCAAACATGTAGCAGAACATGCGGAAAACGATGTTTCAATGTTTGGAAACAAGGCCTAGGGATCCTACTTTCACTAGTGGACACTCTCAACAATGATCACATAATTGAATAACTAAATATCTTCTCTTCACTATGCTACTCTTAAACCTCTCCGGTTGGATAACGAACACTAATCATTGCATAGGGCTGCAAAAAGCATTCCTTAAAGTAAGCATTCCCATGTCTAGTTAGCCCCACACTATCAACTTGAGCGCCCTAGAAGGTACTAGACAAACACCACAATTCATAGAGGGACACACACGATGTGCACACTGTCACCTTCACACCGCGGGACAAGGTGACTCCAAAGTTCATATTAATAAAACACTTCAGTAGCACAATAGATGAAGAGTAACATCTACTTATTCAACTATATTACAAAGCTCACGATCACATATAGATCACACCATTGGAGAGAGAGAGAGAGATGAACCACATAGCTACCGGTAGAGCCCTCAGCCTCAGGGGAGAACTACTCCATCATCATAGGAGAAATCAACGACGATGGAGATGGCGGTGGAGTCGGAGATGGCTTCCGGGGCACTTCCCCGTCCCGGCTGGGTGCCAGAACAGAGATCTGTGCCCAGAAACTTGGGTTGACGATGACGGCGGCTGCAGAAGGTTTCGTGGAATTTCGCCGATTAGGTTAGGGTTTTCGGAAGGAAGGCCTTAAATAGGAGGAAGAGCAAAACCGGTGGGCCACCAGGGTGGCCTCACCACCCCCAGGCACGACCAAGGGGGGCCGCGCCTGGCTATGGTGAGGGCCCCCTGGTGCCCGTCTTGGACTCCTCTTTGGACTTCTGGATGCTTCCGGGGAAAACAGGAACTTCAGATTCGTGGGGTCCAATTCCGAGAATATTTCCAGAACAACTTTTCTGAAATAAAAAACAGAGAACTGGCACTTGGCATCTTCTTAATAGGTTAGTCCCGCAAAATGTGTAAAAATGCTATAAAAAGGGAGAAAACATGTAGCAATTGGCATAATATCAACATGAAACATCAAATTTATAGATACGTTGGAGACGTATCAGAACCCTGAATACACACTTTAATGGATTCAAATTCATTTATAAGTGCGCAAATTTTTGAAGGTTTCTCGTAGATCTTCAAGGAGTGTATCCTTTTCCTTAGAAAATACGGCAATATCATCCACGTAAACATGGACATTTCTGCCGATTTGATGATGCAAGCATCTTTGCATGCAACACTGGTAAGTTGCACCGGTGTTCTTCAAGGCAAAAGGCATGGTTATGTAATAGTATGTTCCATATGGGGTTATTAAGGAAGTTTTTATTTGGTCCTCCTCCTTTCTACGTATTTGATGGTACATAAAATAAGCATCCAAAAAGCATAAGAGCTCAGATTGAGCATTGGCATCTATTATTTGATCGATTCGCGGTAACGCGAACCTATCCTTTGGACACAATTTGTTCAAGCCGGTGTAATCTATACACATCCTGAGAACAATACTATCTTTCTTCGAGACTAATACTGGATTCACAGACCAATCCATATGTATAACTTCCCGGATAAAACCAGCTACTAAAAGACGGATAATTTCCTTGCCTATAGCCTTCCTTCTTCTTCCATCGAAACTACGGAGACCTTGTTTGACGGGTTTTGATCCTAGGATTACTTTGAGTTGGTTCTCAGCAAGTTCCCTGGGCATACCTGGCATATCAGCAGGATACCAGGCAAAAATGTCCCAGTTCTCACGTAGGAACTTGATGAGCGTGCTTTCCTATTTATCAGTCATTCCAGTTCTGACTACGAAAAACTTTGTCGGATCCTTGGGATCTAGGATAACCTATCTTGTATTCTCCGAGGCTTTGAAACTATCTACCGGCTTCCGGCTTTCTTTTCCTGCCGGCATTTCTGACGGTGATACTTCTTTAACCAGCTCCTTCAATTCTTCCTTCTGAATCACTTGTTCGGCGCAAAGGGCATTTCCTTTCTCCAGCTTTTTCGCCAATCTGAAGTCTCCATATATGGTGATTACTCATCCCTTTGGCCCTGGCGTCTTCTGCTTGTTATATATATAACATGATATTTCCATGAACTTGGCGAAAGCCGAACGTCCGCGTATTGCGTGATAAACACTCTCTAACGGCACCACCTCGAATAAGATCCTTTCCTGGCGGAAGTGTTCTTTTTTTCCAAAGGTTACATCTAGCGAAATTTCTCCTAGGGATTGTGCTTGTCTGCCAGGAACAATACCATGAAAACGTATGTTACTGTGATTGAGCTGGGTCTCGGAGATGTGTAGCAGCTTCAATGTACTTAAGTACATGATATTGATACTAGATCCTCCATCCATCAACACTCTTTTGAGCCTAGTGTTTTGGACAATAGGGCTTACAACCAAAGCATGTGTGCCGGGTTCTGGGATGTTACCGGGATGATCAGACTGAGCCCAGGTAATTGGCGTATTTGAATACTTCAAGTACTTTGTAGTTGGAGGAACAACCACGTTGATTTTTCGAAGTGTTCTTTTAACCTGTTTCGCTGAGGGAGTTGCCAGGAAAGTTAGGTTACATTCTCCTTCAACTCTCGGGAGTTTTAGCTCGCCTTTCTGCTGTTGTTTCTAGATTTTATCATCAGTGTCCGATTCACTTTCTTCTTTTTCAGCTTTCGGATTTTGCTTGTTTAAATTCCTTTTGGAATTGTTTCCTTGGTTCCCGGATCCTGCAGTGGCTTTCATGTATTTGTTGAGGCGGCACTATTCATTGGTATGGGTATGCTTCCCAAATTGCGAATGGTGGACACAGTTTTCCGACTTTATCTTTTCCCATTCTTCTTTAGAATAGGAGATTGGCTCTGTGTTTCTTCCTTTCCATTTGCTGTCGTTGTCCTTTCCAAAGGTTAAGTTTACTTCTTTGAGGTTTGGCTTTGATTCTGGAGTAGCCTTCTTTTCAGAGCGAGACACCTTTTTGGCCTGAACCAAAGCATCAATATTTCCACCTCTCGCTCTGATATCATCTTCAGCCGCTGCGTGCTCATTGGCGGTGGTAAGCATAGATCCTAGATCTTTGTGCTCCTTCGAACAAACCATGAACGGTACGGGGCCGGGTTTCAGGCCGTTGATGAAAGTATGCAGTGCTTGTACATCACTTACTCCAGAGCAACTATTCTTCATTGCAGTCCATCTTGAGATAAAGTCGACACACGACTCATCCTCATATTGCACGCAACGGTTCAGCTGGTTTATACTCTTAGGACGTTTGTACGTGCCCCGAAAGTGCTGAGCGAATACTCTCGCCATATCTTCCCAGCTGTCCACTGTCCTTGACGGCAGCCCATTGATCCAATCTCTAGCTCCATCCAATAACATTAGGGGAAGAAACTTCACAACCTCTAAATCCATCCTTTTGTTAATCTGGACGACAGTATAGTAATCTGAAAGCCATGTATCCGGGTTAGTGCTTTCGGTATACTTTTGATAAGTTGGACCAACTTTGGTGAAGCGAGAATGTAGACTGATTCTTCGGATCATGTTAGTCAAACACTTAGGTCCAAAGTATATATTGTCTCTTTCCTCCTTATCAACGTGAGCGGAATATCTTCCGGCTGAATGGACAGAAGGGGATCTGCTCCTTTCTGGCCCATTGTTGCGTGAGTGCACTCTTCCGGGATTATCCCTGCATCTTCCGTTTTCATGTCCTTTGGAATAAGGTGGAGTTCTACTCCTTGGCCTTTCTTTGTTCATAGGAGGATTACGGGATCTCTCACGCCGGTGAGGATTGGCTTTATCAGTTGGGCGTCTCGGAAGCAACATTACTTTTCCGTCTTTCTGGTTTTGTTCCTCCCGTTCCTTGTAATCACGGGGATTATTTCCACCTTTCGACAGATGGGATCCTATTCTGGACGCTGCATCCTTTTTGTCTAGGATTTTCTTGTCCTTCTTAGGATCTCCCTTCTTTTCCTTAGAATCGCCTAAATCTCTAGGTTCACCAGGTTCAGGTGCTCCAGCGGCGCATGTGGCAATTTTGCATAGGGACGAGTCATCGTGTAACTTCCCTGATCGTGCATGTCCTCGCTGTTGCTAATGTAATGCCTTCCCTAGGAAAGCATACATTCCCTGAATTTTTTTGTCGTTGGAGTACAGATCATCATTAAGGATGGCGAACGCGGCCTCCGCGTTTTCGGCTGCGGTTTTGTATATGCGTTCGCCCTTGGCAATAGTGTCGTTAACCTGCCTTTGCCAAGAAGGGTTTTCAAACCTCTTTCTTGCTGGCAGTTCATCCGGTTTTGCAATTCCGGGTAACCGCGTAGGTTTAATGCCAGATCTATTCCTTCTCTCGTATTCCTCTATTTCTTCCTGCTGCAATTTAATGTCAGCTTGGGTTTTGATGAGGTTTTCTCGAGCACGGACTAGATTGTCCTGCTGCCGCTGTAGAGCTTGTCTCCTGGCTTCCAACACTTTTGGGGGCTCGTCTCGAGCCACTGGGGTTTGAATCAGATCAATTTCGTCCTGTTCCGACATTTGGGGAATGGGGATTTCATTCCTTTTCTTCTCCGCAGGTTTGACTCTGCTACCTCCTCCTACTTCCAGGTTTTGGTTGGCAATATCTGCCATTTTTTTTCATCTTTTTCTTTTGGAGTTTATATTGGAGTTTCTTGGCAGTCTTCTTTTTCTTTTTGGAAGGAGGTTTGTTGCCCAGTACTTCCTCCGTCAATTCTCTGACATCGGGGTTGGTTGGACTAGCTTCACCCTCCTCTCTTTCTTCATATGGCAGAGGCGTTTTAGGGTCTTCATCATCTTCGGCAACCGAGTTTTCAGTAGGCTTTGCCATAAGGACTTCATGGAAGCTCCCCTGCATAGATTTAACCTTTCTCTCGAAAGTGTATTCATCTCCATCTTCGGAATCTATGTCTTCAGATCCGGGTTCCGACACCAATCTTGCTTCTATAGCAGCTAATACAGAGTCAGCTTCCGAGTTCGTCGTTTCACTGACAGGTGTCAGATCTTCCAGTTGTTCTATGGGGTGATGCTTTTCTGCTTCTTCCACGGGATTAGTTTCTTCCGTGTTGTCCGCAACCTCGGACTGCACCATGCCAATGAAGTGAGACATGATTGCAGGCATCTCCAAAGAGGCGGCAAATTCGACACTGTTTTGGCGATTCGAACAGAATCCGGTATCATAATTTTCCTCAATTGGGTATAGGGCGGGTGGGATGAATTTTATTCCACCACAGAATCCCATTGCTTCTGCTGTTAATCCAATAAAAATATTTGTAGATCCAATCAGTAAAACACAGGCACTTACTAGGCGATTCCGTGCTGGCATGTACGATCCGTTGTCGAGGAAGCGCCTGATGTCGCCGTCGAATTTCAGGCTTTCGACAGTTATTGTACTGCCGATTCCGCCGAGTATTCCCGATCAAAACGTAACTCCTGACGTCGCTCGCCCCACGGTGGGCGCCAACTGTCGAGACATCGTGGTAGAGTTCATAGACGGGGGTGCCATGAGCCTACTGGTAGAACCGCGGGGGATGTGATGATACGACAAACGAGAACACCGAGTTGTACTCAGGTTCGGTACGACGCAACTAGGCGGCGTTCCTACTCTTGCAATCTCACTAAATCAGGGCTAAAGCCTGAAGTATACAAAGTACAATGTGAATATGGTTTTGCTAACTCGGCGAGGATCAACTTCTCGGTGAGTTGGCTTCTATCTAATTGTCTAAATCTTCTTTGCTCCCGTCTAGATTTATATAGATAGCTAGATTAGGGTTTACAGAAAGGAAACCTAGAAGACTACGGAAAGTATCTAACTTGGAAAGTAAGGAATCCGTCTTCCCCTCCAAGCCACACCACTTTGGGCCGTGGTGCGGGTTCTTCTAGAATCCTGCTTCCTGCGCATCATCTTACTGGGCCGCCCAATGGACTATGATCCATTACCTACGGGCCACCCTGGTAATCCGGCTCTTAGGCCAATGCCGGACATACCCCTAATCAGCATATATCCGACAAATAGGGTGATCAAAATTAATTTTGCAAAAGACTGTTAACAAATCTAGAAAGAATTAGTCTAAGAAACTTAGTGATGCTTTGTGGGCTTATAGAACTTCTTATAAAAATCCCATGGGCATGTATCCGTATAAAATGGTTTATGGAAAAGCTTGTCATTTGCCCCTTGAGCTAGAACACAAAGCTTATCGGGTTGTTAGATAACTTAATTGTGATTTTAAATTAGTTGGTGAGAAAATATTGTTAGATACTGGTTTTTTTAAACGAATGGAGAAGTGAATCTTATGAAAATGCCAAGTTATTTAAAGCAAAAGTGAAAAGATGGCATGACAAAATGATTCTCGAAAGAGAATTTAACATAGGTGATAAAATATTATTGTATTGGTCTCGTCTCAGATTTTTTGTAAGAAAATTACTCTCTAAATGGGAGGGACCATTTTTTGTGGAAGAAGTTCACCAGTCTGGTGCTATCAAGGTCAATAATTTTCAAGGCACCAATCCACAAGTTGTGAATGGCCAAAGACTCAAGCATTATTTATCTGGTGATCCATACAACGTGTAAGCTGATATTGTTCGGGTGCTTACTCCGGAACATAATATTAGTGCCAAATACCCGAGCAGAACAAAGTCATAATTGGAATAGGTATCAGCTTTGGTAATAAAACCATCGCGAAACACCCTATAAATTTTATATTTACTGTTTTTGGAAAATAAGAACAAATTGGGCATGGAAAAGAGTCGAAACCGGAGGCCGCCAGGAGGGCCCCAGGCGCGGGCTCCTTCTTGGCCGTGCTTGGTGGTCCCCTGGAGGCACCGGTGCCCGACTCCGACTCCGCGTTGACTTTTTTTATCTTCCTTGCGTTCCATAACTTTTTGCTATATAATCTCCCGGATCGTCTCGGGATCGTATCTTCTGTTTTCGAGGAGTTTTGTTTTCGAGCTGTTTCTATCAGGAAGCCGGAGATTTTAGGACACGATGTTTCCCTCTCAAGCTGCCCACGATGGAGATGATGATCACGAGAAGGATCAACACCCACCTAAGGATAAATAAGAAACTCTGGAGGAAATGCTTGATTTTGGGGATGAAGAGATAGAAGATGATCCACGTCAATACCCCGATGCCAACATAGCAAGAATTGGTGTAACTCCAAACCCTTTTCCTTAGAAGACGGTGGCGAGGATCTCTACAGGTGGCAAGACCCCTCGTGGAAATTTAGCTGAAAGAGTTCCCCTTCCACGTACCACCAATCCCTTCCACACATTACTCCACCATTATCAACTTGAAAACACTCATGTGGGAGAATTACCTTATTTTTGGAACATGGATTGTGCCGAGAATGCAGGAAGAGGAAGTTTTGGTCCTGAAGTCAAAGAGGAGTGGGGAACCTCAACCAAGAATCGGGATTCACCTATGGACAAGATCATGAGCCATGTTGAAAATAACACCGAGATGATTCGTAATTTGAGTTTTCAAATTGAAGATCTTAAGGAAATGACTGAGAATCTTATTGAGGTCATCCAAGGACCACCGAAGATCAAGCTTAATCACTATGGGTAACATGCACTCCCTTGGCTTGTTCCAAGCTTGGGGGAGTTGCCCCGATATCACTATCTTTATTTTACTATTAGAGTCGTGTGTCTTATCATGGTTAGGGAAGTTATCATATATTATGGTTGTTTGCAAGTTGGGCTATCATTCCTTTATAAGTGAAGCATTGTATCCGTTGGTGTGAGTTTTCCTATGATGGAATATTGATATGAAGTCTTTTTCTTACTTAGTTGCACTATATGTTCTATTCATGGCAATTATTCTTGCATGCTTGCCTTGTGAAAAGTAGTGATCTCATCTTGGGTAAAGTAGGAGAAATTTATTGAGTATTAGCAAACATAACATTGGTCATAGCAACAACACTTAGAGACTTAGAACAAATAAGAGATATTTCACCTGCAGATATATTACCCCATAGACCTTTTATGCCCGTGAAACCTTCATGTTTATGTTCTTATGATTGATGTGTTATGGTGACAAAGAAAAAAATTGTAATACTTCATGTTTAATATCATTGCATGGTTTTATATCTGTTTGCATCTCTCAACATCTTGTGTTTGCTAGACAAAAACCCTATACTGAGTATGATCACTACTCGTGCATCCAAACCTGCACCAAAAACCTTCCACAATTGTCCACCATATATTTCTATATGTGGTATTTCACCGTCCCTCCGAGTAAATTTCTCGTGTGCTACCTTTAAAACCTTCAAAACATCAAACATGTTTTGTGTTCCTGTTTTAACTCATGAGGAAATAGTTTAAAGTTTATCATGTCTTATGTCACACAAGGTTCTTATCCCTTATTTCACCTGACGAGTATGGAATCTGTGCTCATCTAAATTTGCAAGAGAGCTGGTGCCAAATAATATAATATAAAAAGGCACCTCCTCGTGGTTTGATGAATGTTGGTGGGTACCCATGGATACGACCAGCCTTGGTTTGTGAAAGGCATGGTGGGGGAAGTTCCAACCTTAAGAAAAGTGCTAATGGAAACCACTCTCAAAAGTATAAACACTTTACTTGCCATGGGTCATGATAAGTTTTTCACTACCATTCGTTGACATAAACATATAGGTCTCTCAAATTGCATTTTCAATACATCTATTTTATTTAAATAAAAACTCTAGCACATGAGTAATCCCTGCTTCCCTATGCAAAGGGTCTTTCTTTACTAACATGATTGAGTCGGTTTCACCTATTCCCTCTATTACCTACTAGCAAACGTATGATGTTGAACTCAGATGAGTTCTTTTATATGTCCACGATGATATTTAACCATGTTTTATTCAGTTGACATTACCATCATGGTAGACAAGTTGAAAGTTAAGCTCTACTAACTAGCATATTCCATTGTGTGAGTTGTTTTCACCTCCTTTATAAGAACATAATCCCTGAAAGTTTTCTATTCATGAAAAGACTTTCTGATAATTGAAGCATGTGTCATTTTCTTGATAGCTCTGAGATAGACTCTTCCCGAAAGATAAGATTGATATGATAGTTGTTTTCTGACCAAGAACACATATTGCCATAGCTCAATGAATTTGCACTCTTGTACCTTTATATGATTAAATCATCACTTCTCCTTGAAAAGCATTATGGGAAAGATTGTTGTATAAAATTGTTAGTGTATATTGAGTAACTACTAATGCTTCATGTTTGTATTCTTTATTACCGACACCTGACATCATAAAACGTGTGGTCATGTTTTCTGAGTTCAGTTTTCGCTTGGGGACAAGCGTAGTATAAGCTTGGGGGAGTTGATACGTACATTTTGCATCACTATTTTATTTGTTAATTTCCCCTTATTCATTAATATTTTCCATATTAGAGCACCATGCTTATGTTATTGTCACGACCCCGGACCCAGAGATATACATACTGTTATGTGCTCCTAGCCATGGACTCACAAGGGCTTCAGGGTTACCAGCCCCGGCCGCAACAAACAACGGCAGGCAGACTGGATTCATCGGCACGTAGTCCGTATCCCCAGTCTACTACTCCTTGTATCCTTGCTAGTCATAACCAACTATGCATATCAAAGCGTCCACGAATCGAATGAAACTGAAGGAAACGGGACCAAAGCTATACAGAGATGCTATGTGTCCAGAAAGTGCAACAATAATCGAGGGTTACTGGGGTTACCTCGCCCCAGGCCGATCACATCGACAGGTGGGCTCGGACATGGATCATCGGCTCCACAACCCCTCGACTGCGACAACTATGCAGGCATAGCCAAAACTGTATAACAATGAGCTCGAAACCAACAACCGATCAAAGCAGTACTCTAAACATGAAGCTTTATTAAACAAGTGTTACTAGAGTATAGCTTACAAACAGAGGTCACACGACCCAACATTACATCAGATAACGGAAGGCAAATTATGTTGCTAATCAACAAGACCAAGAAGGCCTAAGAGGCCGCACCATAAGGCAACGTCCCAGCCCATAGATTCCAGGCTGCTACCTGGGAACCCCAAACTACTCGTCGATGTCCACGTTGAATCACCACTGAACTGAGGAACTCCACCTGAACCAAGATTAAGCAAACCTGAGTACGGGAGGTACTCAACAAGACTTAGTTAACCTATTATATATCTGCTATCTTCAGAAAGGGTTTTATGAAGGCTGATTTGCGTAAAGCAATCTTTGTTTCCCAAGTCGAGGAGGAATAGCACGTCTCATGGAGTATTTTGAAAACAGATGAGAAACCTACTCAACTACTGATATCATCATCTTTTAATCCACCAAAATATTCAGCACCTCGTGCTTTAAAGATCACCACCTCCAGTTGTTCCACTATCTCATGCTACAAGGTAACCCCTCTCGGCATCTCCGAGGAGGCATCCTTCATTCGTTATCAAAAAGTTTTAATCATTCCGTTTAATTTGTCTATGATCACAGAATCCGTCGCCAAGTCGTCTTTAACCGCAGACACGGCTTTTCGAAAAGATTTAACCCTCCAGGGGTGTACAACTTTACGCACACGTACCAACCGACTCTTAGTGCCACCAGGGTTAGCACTAGTCCGGGAAGTGCCGGCAGAGGGTGGTCGATTCCCGGCCTTTACCTTGTCGAACTATATCCATGAGTCAACCAAAACAGGGCCACCCCGTCAACAGGGAGTTGGCCACCTCCTGATGGCACCTGTTCTGTGAGTCGGGAACAAGATCCGTGTACGTCCATCACTTGTCCCGGTCACGACCTAGTAATCTCCAAAACATTTTCCGACTCACACGCAGATGGAAAGTTCAAACTACGTGGCTCATGGATAAGGTTAAACAAGTTAGTTAGCCGGGCGGGGTTCATCGGCCCACGTGTGGCTGTACGCTCAGTCTTGGCTCGAAGGCGATAACTCTCTCCTAGGGGCATGAACAGGACAAAACGCCACAACCCATTGTGGCATCACATCCATGCCGTGATTCGACAAGTTATCAAAGATAATTCAAAACATAAACACCTGACATAAAAGATTCACGCATTGACCAGATCCATCAACCGGATGTATCAGATCACAACTAGGCATGACTAAGCAAGACTCACAAGGTTTAGCGGAGCGCGCACAAACAAACCTATAGCTGCTAGGAGCAGTGGATCAGAATATCTAGGTTATGCAGTATATAGGAGAACTCTATCTACTGACATCAAATAGTTTGGAACCGAATGCAAAGTACGAGATTCAAATCACTTTGAAATCATATATGAGCAGATAAGAGGTTATGCTTGCCTTGGTTATAAGAAAACCAATAGAAATGTCTTCTCGGATAAGTGCTTGACTTGTCGGTTAAGATCAAGTATTCACCATGGAGTTGTTGGCCTTCTCTTCGGAGTCGGATTCTATCGAGGGGGAAAAACACCGAAACAAAGAAGAACAATCAACCATGGCATCGATGCAATGCGCAATATGTATGCATGAGCAAGTTAATGCACTGAAATAAAGCCCTAGGCAGGTTCAATGGGTTGCTAGGGTTCGTATGTCAGTTATGCATTTTTACTGGAATTTGCCCGAAATGGACCCCGGAGGGCAATTCGGACGATTCTAAAAGTGAGTACCATTTTAAAAGGTCAAATGGGTTTGAAAACATCATAACTAGATTGTACTTGTCATTTTGAGCAATTTGATATATAACTTTTAATTTTCTAATTTTAGTGAATAAAAACTTATTTTTCTATTTTAAAATGAATAAACAACATTAAAATAAAGGCCAAAAATGAAGTGTGTCAAACGTTTATGAAAGTGACATTTTTGGGTAGCTTACATTTTTATGAACATTACCATATTTTGACTTTATTTTTCTGAGTAACATATTAAAAGATATTAATAATACAAGTTTTAATCAATTTCTGTAATTTCCTGGATTTATTAAAAAGGGGGTTATGACATCATCACGACGTCACTGTGACGTCACCCTCCTCTGAACCTCACAGCTGAGTTCAAATTCGATCAAATTCGTGTTCAAAACGAAAATCAAAGTACATAGAGAGGAAGAGGAGACCGAGGGGAGTTGGGGGATGCCAACCGGTGACCAAATGGTCGCCGTAATGGCCGGCGGCGACCATTGGCACGGCGGCGGCGGCGGAGCTCGACGGGGACCTGAACCAGAGGGGCGGGGAACGATTGGAGGGGACCGGGGAGCTCACCATGGAGCTAGGAAGCTCGTGGAGGGATAAGTGGAAGGAGGGAGGGCCGGAGTCGCCGGCGGCGAGCTCGGGAACCGGCGGCCACGACGGACGGCATCGACGGAATTCGTCTTTCTCCGGCCTTCTCGGCGGCTGTACAGGATAGAGGACGGAGAGGGAACCACGCCGGAGCTCTAGGGACGGACGGTGGGCCTCGGGTTTGTCTACATCGACGGCGATTCGACGGAGGCCGGAGGCGCTAGGGTTTGGTATTCGGGAGGAGGTTACAGAGAGAGGGAGCACTAGAGGTGGGGGAGTACGTAGACGAGGAGACGGCAGGGCTTCTTAGCCCTTATCTCCCATTTCCAGCAGAGAGGCGAGAGGTGACGAGGAGGCCCAGACGGCGGCCACGCAGCAGCTTGCTGCTGCATTCTGTCCAGAGGAAGAAGAAAGCAAAGAAGAAAAGGAAACTTGCTAAAAACCCCTAGACTTCCAGGAAATTGCAGAGAGGTCCTTTTCTGCCTTTAAAACAGCAAATAGATGTGAAAGGTTGGGGTCCTTTTTGCAAGAACACAAATTAGCAAAAATTATTTTTGAAAAGCTCACAAAATTTCCAACCACACCATATATATTTTTGGTGAAATTGAATTACTTTTCAGTACAAAATTTTGGAACCCCTTTTAAGTACTTTTTGTGGGATTTTCTCAAACCAATTAAATTCATAACTTAAATTGGTTAAAACATGATTTAAATTTTTGTTTCATGCATGTATGAGATGAACAACACCACAACCCTTTGGTAGCAAAAATGGGGATGTTACAGTTATTTCATTGTTTTCTCTGTGTTCTACAATTTTCCAGAATTATTTATCAGAGAGAATTTAGACAGAGAAGGCACCTCTCCGAGGAGATATCTTTTGGACATAAAAAAAATCAGGAAAAAAAACCAGAAAACAGAATTTCGTCAAAAATCACCGGGGGAGCCCGAAGGGCTGCCAGCGGGGAGCCAGGGGGAGCCAAGTGACCCCTAGGCGTGGCCCCCTTGGCTACACCTGGTGGGCCCCTAGCCCCCCTCCAGCTCTCCTCTAGGGTACTTACCCCCCATGACCCAATTTTTTCGGAGATCCACTTCGTAGAATTTTTCCGCCGCCTCTTCGCGACGGAAACGACAGAGAGAAGATTTCCTGGCGGGGAGATTCCCTCCCGGAGGGGGGGAATCATCACCACCATCACCGTCATCGCACCGAGCACCATCAAGATCATCACTATCATCACCATCATCCTCACCATCCATCTTCATCCTGTTGTAACAATTATGGTTCTGTATCGTTGTTTTTCACCAGATCTCTCTACCAGTGTGAATTACTGCTTTGTAGTTGATGCTTGCGAGAATTATAGGTGTTTTCACTTCATGACCAGATTGTTATTCATCCATATATCACCTCTGATCATGATTCATATGATGTGTTGTGAGTATATCATTTAGTTCTTGAGGACATGGGAGAAGTCTAGTTGTTAGTAGTCATGTTTCTTTGATTAATGTTTATCGATTTGATATTTAAGTTATGTTGTTATTTCTCTAGTGGTGTTATGTGAACGTCGACTACATATCACTTAACCTTTATGGGCCTAGAGGAATGCAATGTATGTTGGATTGCTTTTGGTGGGTTGTCGGAGTGACAGAAACCTATACCCCAGTTTGCAGTACTTCACATAAGGGAGTAGTAGATATCACGAGTTTATTGCTATGGTTAGATTTATGTCTTAATTACTTTCTCGTATTCACGGACGCTTGCAAGTATTGTAATCGTAAGTGTGCATTAGTCTTGGATAGGACGGTGCACTAGCATAGGTCAACCCACATAACACTTACCAAAACGATAAAGATTAATCAACGGCGTGTGATGAAAATAACTAGATGAAACCTCCCGTGTGTCCTCAGGAACGTTTTAGCCATTATAAGAAAGACCACCGACTTTTCCTTTGTGCTAAAAAGGATTGGTCCACCTGCAGAAACTGTTTGCTTTCATTGTTATTACTTGTTATCGCTTTATTACCATTACAAAAATCCCTAAACATTTGTTCTTTAGTGTTTATAGTGAATCCTTGCTCAAAACTATTTATCAATACCTTCTGCTCCTCGTTGGGTTTGACACTCTTATTTATCAAAAAAGGTACGACCGATCCCCTACACTCGTGGGTCATCGTCATCCCATCACGGTGTCTTGAACATGTAAGAGCGCTGCAACACATTGATATTGTTGTGGAAACCAGGCATGCCAAAAAAAAGCATGTCAAATCTACAAGTATTAACATGTCACTGCCTCAAATTCGATTGTGGCCTCTTTGTTGTGACCTTGGTACAACTCATGCAAATCTATTGGACCGTTTTTTCCTAGGATTTTTCATCAACAACATTTGCGTATTTTCCATAGGCTCATATCCTCAAAGCGGTGGTGCATTTCTTCATCGGAGACAAGGATACTTGTCCGCAACAATCATACATCAACTTGAAGTAATCATCAAACTCTTCACTTCTTCCTTCCTCTATGTGCTGGATAAGTCTGGAGCTCATCCTGAAGCGACATCAAGAAACGCCTCATGGAATACCGTACCAGGACAAAAATAATCACTCACATTACGTGCGCCATTTTTTCTATCATGGGGCGCAACAATCCTACCCTTTCTCTAAACCATCTAGAACGTAATTGAGCTAACAGTTTTATATTCTCATCTATTTGGACTTGTATAGGATTTATATGTGCAGTTTTATTGGCCTCAAGCGGTATACTCAGAATTTTTAGAATTTCAACATCATGAGTAATACTATCAATTTTTAGGGCAAGATTATCTAATTTTTCTAACTTTTCCTTAATGGTTTTATTGAAAACTTATTGTGTAAGATAAATTATTTAAGCATGTTTTTAAGATAAGAGTGGAACTTTTATTAATATTTTAAGCATTTCCGTAATAATTTCCAAAATAATTACTATTATTAAAAGGATATGGCATATAGTTGTAACCACCAAAATTAATTTTATAAGCAATATTGTTGAAATTGTTCCTAGAAATAAAATTCACATAAATTTGATCATTTTTATTAGCAACTAGAGAGTTCAAAGGAAATTATTAGCATCAATAGGCCCTTGTTTAGCAAGCATAGAAACAATCATAACAACTTTATAATTCGATGTAGAGATCTCCTTAGCGAAAATGACCTTTTTACCCATTGGGGCTCTTTCTGTGTGCCATTGGGAGTAATTTGTCATCAAATTATCCAAGAGTTTGTGTGTTGCACCTAATGTGAGATTTGTAAAGGTTTCTCCTGCAGCTGAATCAAATAAATTTGTCAAATAGAAATTCAATCCTACATAAAAAGTTTGGACAACCATCCACGTAGTTAGTCCGTGTGCGGGCAATTCTTAACCATAATTTTCATTCTTTCCCAAGATTGAGCAACATGTTCATTATGATTTTGTCTAAAGTTCATTATGTTACTCCTTAGTTGTATAATTTTTGCAGGTGGATAGTAACTTCCAATAAAAGTACCTTTGGATTTAGTCCAAGAATCAATACTATTTTTATGCAATGACAATAACTATTCTTTAGCTCTTCCTCTTAACTAAAAAGGGAATAGTTACAGTTTAAAAATGTCACCATATACCTCTATATACTTATTAATACCACAAAACTCAACAACGTTATTCAAATGAGAGGTATCATCTTCTTCAATACCAAAAAATTGTTCTTTCATCACAAGATTCAACAATAGCAGGTTCAATTTCATAAGATTCCGCCTTAGAGGCAGGTGAAGCAATTGGTGTGCATATGAAATCATTATTATTGGTATATGTGAAGTCACAAAGCTTGGTGTTCTCAAATAAATCCATGCTTGCAAGAGAAAATAAGATAAGCTAACAAAACAAGAAAAAAACTAAAAGCCGAAATTCTATTTTTTTTGTTTTTATATCATGTAAAAGAAAACAAGTAAAAAAGAATGTAAATAATCAAGAACAACACAAAAGAGAGGGGGTGTAAGTGTGTAACTACCCTACCTGAATGCTTGAAGGCCCCGACAATGGCGCCAGAAATAGAGCTGTTGACGAGAGACTTCTTGCTTATGATGACTTTGAAATCCCCGGAGCTCGAAATAGAGTTTGATGGCATGAAATCACACACCCGTTGGGAGACCCCAAGAGGAAGATATGATGTAGTCAAGCAGCAAGTTTCCCAAGTTAAGGAACTAGTGTGAACAATAAAGTAGGACTTCAAAGTCAATCAGTGGGTTGCGTGTTGTTTGGTGCTTCAACAAGTGTGGACCTGCACACAAACACAAACACAAAGTCTCTCTTGCTCAAAAAATTTCAAGAATTTTTTTAATCTTCCTAACTTGGTGTAAATAAGAGAATTAAACGTATCGAGTGTTAGGAGATTAAAAGAAGAACAAAACATCGAGCAAGTGATGATGAAAAGCAAGTGAACAAGGTTGTAATCAATGTAAAGAATGGACAGGGGGCCATTGTTTCACCAGCGGTGTCTCTTCATAAAACAATACATGTCTTGGGTAAAAAAATACAATTAATCAATTCAAAATCAGGAGGGTATAACAATACTATTATGGCAAGATATAGTTCACGGATTTTAATATTATAGACATTACGTCATGACATATGTATCGTTATCCAGTATGCATCCATATATAATAATCCACCTCAAGAATCCAACAAATCCATTGGTATTAAGTTGTAAGCAACAAACAATTGCTCGAGGCAACATATAACTGCATTAAGATCAATACATAATATAAGCAATAGTTCTCATCAAGCAAACAAGAACACCAATGTTTTCCCCTTAGTGGCAACACCACTTCCTTCCCCTTACATGTTTCTGTCACTCGAGTGCAGTTAACAAGGAGGCATAAACCCGCTATTTATCATAAATATCTCTTGGAGATTCATACAACAACTTGGCCAGAGTATCCATACATATCGGAGAGTGTGCAAGAACACACTAAAGAACTAACAAAGATATAAGTGAAGCTCAATATACAGACATGAACAAACTGATCATAATGTCATATCCATCGGATCCTAGAAAACACGACATGTATCAATTACATAAGAACGATCTTGATCATGTTAGGCAGCTCACAATACCATGGCATGATAGCACAAGGAGGATATATCACCATCTAGCTATTGCTATGCACCTGTAGTCGAAGGATGAACTACTCACGTATCTGCCCGAAGTCAATCATGGCGATGTAGAGGCCTCTAGTGATGATTCCCCATTCCAGCAGGGTGCCAAAGCAGTACTCTAGAAGTCTTAGATTGGGCCTTCGAGGTGACGGCGAATCCGTATTTGTTTCGTGGAAAATTTCTCCGTCCTCGACGTTTTTAGGTTAAAAGGCAATATATAGGCGACAAGGCGGTGCTAGGGGCACAACAACCAGGCGATGGGGGTGTCATGACCGTTGGCCCTACCATGCCATGGGATCACCTGGCGGGGTGGCCCACCTCCTGGTGCTCCCCTTCAGGCTCCGTCTTTGTTCCGGGTAAAAACTTGCCTCCGTAGATTTTCAGTACTTTAGCGAATATTTTATGTACAACTTTTATGAAACAAAAAGACATAAAAAAAAGGAACTGGCTATGGGCACTGGGTTAATAGGTTAGTCCTGGAAAACATCTTAAAAATGGTAGAAAACATGGGACAATTGATAGAAAACAAGCATGGAGCAATCAAAAATTATAAATACGTTTGGTACGTAGCAATGGGCTGACTTTGGGGTTTTCCAGTCAGTCCAAACGTTTTGAGTGAGTTTGGTAGGGGTGGTTGGGTGGCTTTTTTTGGCCTGGGCCATGGCCGGGATGTCCGCCCTGACATATAACTCTCAAAGATTTTCCCGAGAGTGAAGATACTGAAATAAAAGCACCAACCAATAACATTACCAAGCATTTTTTTTGTAAATTAAAGCCTTTAAAGCTAACTTCCCTCATTTTGCCAATTGCAAATCGATGTTGTTTCATACATCCTTTAAAGAACTCGCAAAAGATCATGCGCGTACAAGATTGATCTCTAAGGTTTTAGGTATCCACATGAATGTCTTGCCATAGGGCCCAGAATGTTAGAAAAATAATGACGATACAGTGAAAACGGTTTAGATAAAGACCATGGCCATGAAATTTCCAAGAAAGAAAACAAAATAACAATTTGTGTTATTGATTTTCTTTAGAATCGAAATATGTAGATAAGAAAATGTGGCTCTGTTATGACTTTTTATCACCTTTTCTAATGTTAGCGAATTTTCATCTAGCCGCCGATCACATGTCGTAGGGAGTTCTACTTCCTTTCCAATTTCATATTTGTCAAAAAAAATCTCTCATCCCACAGATCTATTCAAAATTATGGAATCATTCCATGTTTTTATATGATTTTTATCACTTTTTCTTATGTTAATGGTTTTTTTCAATTGGCCATTGTTCTTATAGGGTACTAAGATAAAATATGGCTAACACCAAGTTGAAAATAACTAGACACCTGACTATACTTCATAATAAAACTACAACTTAGTATCGCTTGCCCTAAAAAACTACAACTTAGCCTACTGATGGAGAGGGTTGTTGCATTCCCACTTCAAGTTCTTGCGCTACTAATTTTGTTGGTGTTGCATTACAACTGGACATTGATACGTTTAAAACGTACATATAGTTTTTAACGATCCATTCTTGTTTTCTACCCAATACCTTTTCTTTTCCACATGTCTTCTTCCGTTTTCCTTTATTTTCTGGATATTTTCACATACTAACCTATTAACAAGATGCCTAAGCCAGTTGTTGTTTTCTGCTGTTTTTCTATTTGAGAAAGGTTCTTAAGGAAATATTCTCGGAAAGGGCTGAAAATTCACGGAGATCATTTCTTACCTGGAACGGAGACGGAGTCAAAAGAAGAGCCGGAGGGGGGCAAGGGGGCACCATGTGGGCACCAGGAACGGCCCCTCCCTAGGTCGTGCCTAGTGGGCTCCTCGCGACCCTGGCCACCGCCTCTCGTCGCCTATTCGCCCATAAATTTCCTTCAACCTTAAAAATCGTGGGGATGGAGTTATTTTCCATGAAACATACAGAGAGGCGTTGTCACCTCGAAAGTCCAATCTAGGGCTTCTGCAGCCCTGTTCCAGGACCCTGCCGGAGGTGGGAATCATCATTAGAGGCTTCTACATCGCCATGATCACCTCCGCACAGATGCGTGAGTAGTTCATCTCGGGACTACAGGTCCATATCAGTAGCTAGATGGTTGTTCTCTCCCCTATGCTGATACGTCATAAACGTATCTATAATATATGTTGTTCCATGTTGTTTTCATGCTATATGCTACATGTTTCCTTTATACTTTATGCCATTTTATCGATTTTCTGGGACTAACCTATTGACAAGATGCCACAGAGCCAGTTCCTGTTTTCTCCTATTTTTAGTTTCAGAAAAGTTGTTCTGAAAATATTCTTGGAATTGGAAAATTTGAAGTCCAGAAGTCTTAGAATTACCGGAGGGTCCACGGAGTCCCGAAGAGACCCGGAGGGGGGCCACACCATAGGGTGGCGCGGGTCCCCTGGCCGCACCACCAGATGGTGTGGGCCCCCTGGCCACCCCCCGGCATCGCCCTTTCGCCTATTGATTCCCCCGAGGCATAAACCCTAAAGGAATTGGCCTTTTCCACCAAAAACATCCGTAACTCCGCTGCCGCCACTGACAAGTTTCGGGGGACAAAAATATCTCTTCCGGCACCCTGCCGGGACAGGGAAGTGCCCCCGGAGCTATCTCCATCGACTCCACCGCCATCTTCATCGTCGTTGCTATCTCCCATGATGAGGACAGAGTAGTTCTTCCCCGAGGCCGAGGGCTCTACCGGTAGCTATGTGTGACGCCCCGAGATCGGGCACTATGCAGATTTCAGCATTCCCGCCAAATCCGCATAATAACCGATTCCAGGTTGCCACTTATGATAACATTACAACAGTTCACGAATATTCCACAATTACAACAGAAACAGGTAGATACAAGATGACTCATACGAGCCAGGGATACAACTGATACATTACAAAGATCCAATTAACAGCGGAAGAAACAAACGTCCGGCTACGGACAAGATGCAAATTGGACTAAGAGTCCTGAAGATAACCGAGAGCGTCCAATCCCTGCCCAGGCCAAGCCGGAGGGATTCCCAAGCTAACGTCGTCAGACTTCATACCTGTTGACTGCAAGTTGGAATTTGCAGCCACGAAAGAGATTCGTGGGTCAGTACGGTTAAGTACTGGCAAGTGGATAAACCATACTCACAAGAATACCGGCGTAGCCAGTCATCACAAGATACAAATACTTTGGGATCAACGGGAAGGAAGGGGTTATTGCAAATAAGCGACAGCAGGCTGCACTAACCAACTATAGAGAGATACTACAACTTCCGGCTAACAGAAAGAAGATAAGATCGAGTATTGTAACCAACTGAAAGATAACTTCAAACAAACCCATCCTGGATCTCGCCCCTTATCCGAAGAAGCAATCCGAGGATAACTCACACAGTTGGATTAATGATGGTTCAAATTATTGTGTCAATAAGCCTATTACTAGTCAAGTTGTTAATCATGGGGTGAAAGATTGTTAATCATTAGGTTTAAGTTGTCCTGAGTACTTGTTAGCCAGTACTTTCACCAAGTAATCCATAACCGCGGAAAACACGGCTTCTCGAGGAGATTATCCCTGCAGGGTTGCACCAATTTAGCCGTACACGCAAGAATAACCCGCCAGATGGGGAGCTAACCCACCAAGCGAGGTACTCTACACAACTCAACTCTTCTTCGCATCAAGCCCAAAGAACCTTGGGCGCACGGCTAATCGAGCCCAGAAGAAAATGGACCCTCATAGCACTCTAAGAACGTGTCCCCCTATATGCCGACTACGAAAGTTCCACCCGGGATCCAAGGGCTCGCAAGATCATGCATGCAGCAAATGGAAAGCCCGAACTAAATGAGGTGATTTGGACGAGATGCGAATCGAGTCAAATTGAGGGGGGCGCCCATACTCGCTTCCCACATGCGGGTAGTGCGCTCATCATGGATCAGTAGACAAGACCCTTTTCCTATTAGGGTCGACACTAGCAGGCCTCAAAACCACGAAGGGCCTCCTGCCGGTGCCTTATCATCAAATTTATTATTAATAGCAACATTAGCATGATTGATTGATTAACATCGAGCCCCCAGAACATAATGAAGTAATAGCAGGAAGTAACGGGTAACAGACTCGAGCAAAACAACCTAAGCATGATAGTAAGACACGGGCAACAAGCAATGGTTGTAGGTATGGAGGTGAGGCAATATCAAGGTTAAGGGATTCATGTGATGGGTTCGTAACAGAAACAACTACTACTAAGGATAGCAGAAAAGAATCAACGGAAAGAATCGGTAACAAGTGATGAAAGGCAGCCATATGGCAGCAAGTGAGTATACTTGCCTGAGATCCCGCAAGGTAGCAGAACTTGTCGTTGCTCACATCATCTCAACGTCCTATCCGGGAAGAAGCAACGAACCTCGAACAAACACCGGATGCAACAATTACTACTACGGCAAAAGATCCAGCATGATCAAGATATGGATGCATGACAATTTAATTGATGCATAGAAATAAACTAGTTGACAAGATAAACATATTTAAAGGGACCCATATGCAATTTGAGTTGCATATGAAAAGCCCATGAATTATGGTTAAATTATTTGTTTTCCAACTAATCAACAGGTGCTAGTGGTTTAGTATGATGCATGCAAAAGGGAAACAACAAAATAACAACATTAGAATCAATTTAAGATAGGGTGTAGCAATTTAGAATTTTATTATTAATTTAGGGAATTTTTGGGTGCCTTAAAGGTGACACACAAGTATTTGTTGTTTTCAACCATTTAAATTGTTCAAAACAAATAACAAAGTTTATATTTGAAAAGAACATCAAATTTTAGTTGGATTACATGTTTCAAATATTGAAATTGGAATTAGGATGTATTTATTATGAATTAAACAATATTAAACAAGTTTTAATTGAATTTAGAACAAGTTTGAATATTATTTGAATTTTATTTGTTCAAAACATAAATTCAAATTCACATTTGAAAAGTTCACACTTTGATGGTTTGAAAACATATTTTGCATGTTCAAAAATAATTTATTTTGAGCAAGTTATGATTTTATCAAATTTAAATGAATTAAACAAGTATTAAATTAGTTAGGCAATTTAAATTATTCAAACAATGAAACAAAATTTATATTTGAATAGGTTATTCAAAATGGCATGGAAAGCATATTTTATTTGCATTATTTGGAATTAGTATGAATTATTTATGAATTGTTGCAAATTACAATTGAATTATTTGAATTCAAATTTGAATTGCATTTTGAAAGTTCAAAACAGAAAACAAATGGCATATTTGAAAAGTACAGGAAATTTGGAGTGGGATACATATAAAGTTTGTGTGATTTGGATTTATAAATTAGAAATTGCATCCATTTGATTTCTAGGGGTATTAATCATTTTTGGAAAAAAAAGAATATAGGGAGTTAAACACTTTGCACAGCGGCTGGGCTACCCACACTGGCTGACCAGTGGGGCCACGCCAGGGTGGCGCTGACTGCGCGTGGGTGTGCAGCTGACGGGGCAACAGGAGTATGACGGGTGGGGCCATGCGCGTGCGATGGGAAAAATAGGAAAAAGGGGTTGCGCCGCGCGGGGATCGATCCCGGGACCTAGCTCACGCGCTGAAGGAACAGCACCACTACGCCTCTGCTGCTGATTTGATTCAGATACGGAGATGTTTCAGTTTCAGACAAAAGGGGCGGGCTTTGCTTCCCTGAAGAAACTGACGGAACACCTACCGCGTTCGACAGGCAGCGATCGCCTGCGTCCTCCGGTGATGCACGACGGCGGGTGCTCGCGACGGACGTGTGGGTGCAGGGTGTAGCGTGCGGGGTGAGTGTGGAGGCGGGCAGAGCCAGAGGGAGAGGGGAAGGCGGATCAGATGGCGATCACCTGCTGTTTGCTGTAGTCGTTCAGTCGTCGAGGCAGAACGGCGGAGGTTGCCGGCGTCGGCGCGGTCTCCGCAGCGGCTCCCGGCAAGCGGCGAGGGCACGAGGAGCGAGGGTGGAACTCCGCGTTTCCATTTCCACCCTCGGGTGCTCCTCGAGGTGGATGGTGACCGGGAGCTAGGGGTAGGCGGTGGTGCTCTGTGGTGGTTGCGGGTCTGCAGAGTTCAGAAACGTGGTGGAGCTCCTGCAGCTAGACGAAGGGGAAGAGGGGGTTGGCGGCGCAGAGGGATGGAACTAGGGTGGCTAGGGCTAGCATCAGAGGGGGGAGGTAGGTACTTAAGGGGAGCTGGTGTTTGTACGGCATGGCATCCAGGGGGGGAGAGAGATCGAAGGGCTCTGCACCTGTTCGTACTGAAGAAGAAGATGACAAACAGAGAGAGGGGGTGGGCCAGAAAGAGAGGAAAAGAATGGGCTGGGGGAGAAAGAAAGAAAGGAGTGGGCTGCCCTTTTCTCCACCCCTCTCTAATTTTTTTTTTTGCTGTTTGCTTTTCATTATGAACAATTTTTTTTTCTTTGGAAAGGATGGAAAGGAAAATAGATATAGAATTTTGGGGGAGGGGGGGGGGTTTATTTTATAATTAAGTTTTATTAGTTGCAAAACAGTGATTAAAAGTAAGGTAGGTTTGATTTCAAAATTGGACTTATTAGTTTGAATTTAAAGGGTTAGTTGGATTTCGACTATTAGTTTGATTTGGAAAAAAAAATTTGGAAAGCACAATTTTATTTAATAAACTCAAGCAATTATGCAAACAGTATTGAATTTAATTTGTTTGCCAAATTTTAATTGTTAAACCCATATTGAAATATGATAAATAAGATTGAGTTGCTTGAATTTTTGAATTGCCATTAGGGTTTTTAACAAAAGGGGGGAAATTTTATTAACATGCAATTGGATTAAAACAACTTCAAATTATTGAAAAACAATTGAGTGATTTAGTTTGCAATTTTGAAATTGGAAATTTGAACATGTGGGAAAGTTTCAATTGTGTTTGAATTTTTGAGTTGCTTGAAAAACAGAATGCAATGCTCATGTGATGCATATGATGCAAAGCAAAAGGACACAAACACTTTCTACCAAAGGTAACACCCCAGGTGTTACAGACGACACCACTAACAAGGGATTGCGCCCTCGCAATCCACCTGCTAACCCGGGAGGGGAAAGAAGTTCGACTATCGATTCTTCGTGCTTCCGATTGATCTCCTCGACACCACTAACAAGGGATTCTTGCTCGGAGTGACGATTTCTTCCACCAGGAATCTTCCGATGATCGAACCTATTAGGTTAAGGGCTCAGAAAACGTCCACCCACGTGGGATCCTAACACTTTGAAAGATAGACAAGGGGGGAGACTCCAAAACAAACAAGATGGGGAGGGGAAATAGAATAGGGATAAGGAGAAAAACAAGAATCCTATTGAAAGCTTTTCAAAATAGTTTAGCAGCAAATAGTTTTTGACACTCTAGAAACATCGACCGTTAGCGAGGTTATCCTACAGGCTTTGCGGACCCGTTGCTTCGATAACCATTCGTATCGAAACAATATCGGGAATCGGAACCAAGGCTCTGATACCATTTGTGACGCCCCGAGATCGGGCACTATGCAGATTTCAGCATTCCCGCCAAATCCGCATAATAACCGATTCCAGGTTGCCACTTATGATAACATTACAACAGTTCACGAATATTCCACAATTACAACAGAAACATATACAAGATGACTCATACGAGCCAGGGATACAACTGATATATTACAAAGATCCAATTAACAGCGGAAGAAACAAACGTCCGGCTACGGACAAGATGCAAATTGGACTAAGAGTCCTGAAGATAACCGAGAGCGTCCAATCCCTGCCCAGGCCAAGCCAGAGGGATTCCCAAGCTAACGTCGTCAGACTTCATACCTGTTGACTGCAAGTTGGAATTGCACGAAAGAGATTCGTGGGTCAGTACGGTTAAGTACTGGCAAGTGGATAACCATATCACAAGAATACCGGCGTAGCCAGTCATCACAAGATACAAATACTTTGGGATCAAAGGGAAGGGGGTTATTGCAAATAAGCGACAGCAGGCTGCCAACAATATATACTACAACTTCCGGCTAACAGAAAGAAGATAAGATCGAGTATTGTAACCAACTGAAAGATAACTTCAAACAAACCCATCCTCGATCTCGCCCCTTATCCGAAGAAGCAATCCGAGGATAACTCACACAGTTGGATTAATGATGGTTCAGATTATTGTGTCAATAAGCCTATTACTAGTCAAGTTGTTAATCATGGGGTGAAAGATTGTTAATCATTAGGTTTAAGTTGTCCTGAGTACTTGTTAGCCAGTACTTTCACCAAGTAATCCATAACCGCGGAAAACACGGCTTCTCGAGAAGATTATCCCTGCAGGGTTGCACCAATTTAGCCGTACACGCAAGAATAACCCGCCAGATGGGGAGCTAACCCACCAAGCGAGGTACTCTACACAACTCAACTCTTCTTCGCATCAAGCCCAAAGAACCTTGGGCGCACGACTAATCGATCCCAGAAGAAAATGGACCCTCATAGCACTCTAAGAACGTGTCCCCCTATATGCCGACTACGAAAGTTCCACCCGGGATCCAAGGGCTCGCAAGATCATGCATGCAGCAAATGGAAAGCCCGAAATAAATGAGGCGATTTGGACGAGATGCGAATCGAGTCAAATTGAGGGGGGCGCCCATACTCGCTTCCCACATGCGGGTAGTGCGCTCATCATGGATCAGTAGACAAGACCCTTTTCCTATTAGGGTCGACACTAGCAGGCCTCAAAACCACGAAGGGCCTCCTGCCGGTGCCTTATCATCAAATTTATTATTAATAGCAACATTAGCATGATTGATTGATTAACATCGAGCCCCCAGAACATAATGAAGTAATAGCAGGAAGTAACGGGTAACAGACTCGAGCAAAACAACCTAAGCATGATAGTAAGACACGGGCAACAAGCAATGGTTGTAGGTATGGAGGTGAGGCAATATCAAGGTTAAGGGATTCATGTGATGGGTTCGTAACAGAAACAACTACTACTAAGGATAGCAGAAAAGAATCAACGGAAAGAATCGGTAACAAGTGATGAAAGGCAGCCATATGGCAGCAAGTGAGTATACTTGCCTGAGATCCCGCAAGGTAGCAAACTTGTCGTTGCTCACATCATCTCAACGTCCTATCCGGGAAGAAGCAACGAACCTCGAAGAAACACCGGATGCAACAATTACTACTACGGCAAAAGATCCAGCATGATCAAGATATGGATGCATGACAATTTAATTGATGCATAGAAATAAACTAGTTGACAAGATAAACAGATTTAAAGGGACCCATATGCAATTTGAGTTGCATATGAAAAGCCCATGAATTATGGTTAAATTATTTGTTTTCCAACTAATCAACAGGTGCTAGTGGTTTAGTTTGATGCATGCAAAAGGGAAACAGCAAAATAACAACATTAGAATCAATTTAAGATAGGGTAGCAATTTAGAATTTTATTATTAATTTAGGGAATTTTTGGGTGCCTTAAAGGTGACACACAAGTATTTGTTGTTTTCAACCATTTAAATTGTTCAAAACAAATAACAAAGTTTATATTTGAAAAGAACATCAAATTTTAGTTGGATTACATGTTTCAAATATTGAAATTGGAATTAGGATGTATTATGAATTAAACAATATTAAACAAGTTTTAATTGAATTTAGAACAAGTTTGAATATTATTTGAATTTTATTTGTTCAAAACATAAATTCAAATTCACATTTGAAAAGTTCACACTTTGATGGTTTGAAAACATATTTGCATGTTCAAAAATAATTTATTTTGAGCAAGTTATGATTTTATCAAATTTAAATGAATTAAACAAGTATTAAATTAGTTAGGCAATTTAAATTATTCAAACAATGAAACAAAATTTATATTTGAATAGGTTATTCAAAATGGCATGGAAAGCATATTTTATTTGCATTATTGGAATTAGTAAATTATTTATGAATTGTTGCAAATTACAATTGAATTATTTGAATTCAAATTTGAATTGCATTTTGAAAGTTCAAAACAGAAAACAAATGGCATATTTGAAAAGTACAGGAAATTTGGAGTGGGATACATATAAAGTTTGTGTGATTTGGATTTATAAATTAGAAATTGCATCCATTTGATTTCTAGGGGTATTAATCATTTTTGGAAAAAAAAGAATATAGGAGTTAAACACTTTGCACAGCGCTGGGCTACCCACACTGGCTACCAGTGGGGCCACGCCAGGGTGGCGCTGACTGCGCGTGGGTGTGCAGCTGACGGGGCAACAGGAGTATGACGGGTGGGGCCATGCGCGTGCGATGGGAAAAATAGGAAAAAGGGGTTGCGCCGCGCGGGGATCGATCCCGGGACCTAGCTCACGCGCTGAAGGAACAGCACCACTACGCCTCTGCTGCTGATTTGATTCAGATACGGAGATGTTTCAGTTTCAGACAAAAGGGGCGGGCTTTGCTTCCCTGACGAAACTGACGGAACACCTACCGCGTTCGACAGGCAGCGATCGCCTGCGTCCTCCGGTGATGCACGACGGCGGGTGCTCGCGACGGACGTGTGGGTGCAGGGTGTAGCGTGCGGGGTGTGTGTGGAGGCGGGCAGAGCCAGAGGGAGAGGGGAAGGCGGATCAGATGGCGATCACCTGCTGTTTGCTGTAGTCGTTCAGTCGTCGAGGCAGAATGGCGGAGGTTGCCGACGTCGGCGCGGTCTCCGCAGCGGCTCCCGGCAAGCGGCGAGGGCACGAGGAGCGAGGGTGGAACTCCGCGTTTCCATTCCCACCCTCGGGTGCTCCTCGAGGTGGATGGTGACCGGAGCTAGGGGTAGGCGGTGGTGCTCTGTGGTGGTTGCGGGTCTGCAGAGTTCAGAAACGTGGTGGAGCTCCTGCAGCTAGACGAAGGGGAAGAGGGGGTTGGCGGCGCAGAGGGATGGAACTAGGGTGGCTAGGGCTAGCATCAGAGGGGGGAGGTAGGTACTTAAGGGGAGCTGGTGTTTGTACGGCATGGCATCCAGGGGGGGAGAGAGATCGAAGGGCTCTGCACCTGTTCGTACTGAAGAAGAAGATGACAAACAGAGAGAGGGGGTGGGCCAGAAAGAGAGGAAAAGAATGGGCTGGGGGAGAAAGAAAGAAAGGAGTGGGCTGCCCTTTTCTCCACCCCTCTCTAATTAATTTTTTTTTGCTGTTTGCTTTTCATTATGAACAATTTTTTTTTCTTTGGAAAGGATGGAAAGGAAAATAGATATAGAATTTTGGGGGGGGGGTTTATTTTATAATTAAGTTTTATTAGTTGCAAAACAGTGATTAAAAGTAAGGTAGGTTTGATTTCAAATTGGACTTATTAGTTTGAATTTAAAGGGTTAGTTGGATTTCGACTATTAGTTTGATTTGGAAAAAAAAAATTGGAAAGCACAATTTTATTTAATAAACTCAAGCAATTATGCAAACAGTATTGAATTTAATTTGTTTGCCAAATTTTAATTGTTAAACCCATATTGAAATATGATAAATAAGATTGAGTTGCTTGAATTTTTGAATTGCCATTAGGGTTTTTAACAAAAGGGGGGAAATTTTATTAACAGGCAATTGGATTAAAACAACTTCAAATTATTGAAAAACAATTGAGTGATTTAGTTTGCAATTTTGAAATTGGAAATTTGAACATGTGGGAAAGTTTCAATTGTGTTTGAATTTTTGAGTTGCTTGAAAAACAGAATGCAATGCTCATGTGATGCATATGATGCAAAGCAAAAGGACACAAACACTTTCTACCAAAGGTAACACCCCAGGTGTTACACTATGTGTCTCATCTCTCTCCTATGGTGTGATCTTTATGTGATGGTGAGCCTTGTAATCAAGTTGAATAAGTAGATGTTACTCTTCATCTGTTATTCTACTCAAGTGGTTTTGTTATGAGATCTCCATAAACACTTTGATCACGGTGTAAAGGTGACAGTGTGTGCACCGTGTGGTTTAGCATGATATTTATATCTTGTGTTGGATGACCCTATGAAATTGTGGTGTTTGTCTAGTGCCTTCTAGGGTGCTCATAGTGACAATGTGGGGTTAACTAGACATGTGAATGCGACTTTGAGGAGTTCCTTTTGCAGCCCTATGCAATGAATTGGTGTTTGTTATTCGACCGGAGAGTGGTTCGGAGTAGCGTAGTGAAGAAAGATATTTATGCATTCAATTATGTTATCATTGTTGAGAGTGTCCACTAGTGAAAGTAGGATCCCTAGGCCTTGTTTCTAAGCATTGAAACACCGTTTCCAATCAGTTCTGCTACATGTTTGCTTGCTGCCAATTTTATTTCAGATTTCTATTGTCACTTATAATCATCCATATTACTTGTATTTCACTATCTCTTCGCCTAACTCGTGCACCTATACAACTGACAATTGTATTAGGTGTGTTGGGGACACAAAAGACTTCTTGTATTGTAATTGTAGGGTTGCTTGAGAGGGATACCTTTGACCTCTTCCTCTCTGAGTTTGATAAACCTTGGGTAATCCACTTAAGCGAAACTTGCTGCTGTTTTGCAAACCTCTGCACTTGGAGGCCCAACACTGTCTACAAGAATAGAAGCGTGCGTAGACATCAAGCTCTTTTCTGGCGCCGTTGCCAGGGAGGTAAGGTAAAAGGTACTCACATCCTCGAGTGTGAGTGCTAGAAGTTATTTCCTCTAGATCCTGCAATTATATCTTTTCGTTTATTGTTTTTATTTCTACTAGTTGGGCTTAATGGAAAACAACAAAATATGAGAGAACTTTATAATATTTATCTTGAGTTAGGACATGAAGTGTTTGAAGAGAAAATTAAAAAGCCTATGGAGATTTATTTGCATGCTAGTAGCAATGTTATTAGCATTAATTCTTTGAACACCGTTATTGCTAATGCTATGGAAAAGTCTAAGCTTGGGGAAGCTAGTTTTGACGAATATGATATTTTTAGCCCCCCAAGTCTTGAGGAGGAAATTTTCTTTGATGATACTTTGCCTCCAATATATGATGATTACAATGATGAATATGTTATTTCCAGTCCACCTACTATTAAGGAGAAAATTAATTATGATTGCAAAATGCCTCCTATATTTGATGATTATGGTGATGAGAATAATAATGATAGTTATTTGTTGAATTTTCTCCCACTGTTATTAATAAGAATGACTATGCTTATATGGAGAGTATTAATTCTTTTAAGCATGTGGCTCATGATAAAAATGTTTCTTGTGATAGTTATATTGTTAATTTCATTCATGATGCTACTGAAAGTTATTCTGAGAGAGGGAAACATAGTCTTATGCATCTCAACAATATCAAGTTTCCCCTCTTTATGTTAAAATTTCTGAAGTTGCAATTATTTTGTCTTCCTATGCTAGCAATTTTGTGCTTTCATCACTTGTTTTTCTACAAGATTCTTTTTTATAGGAAGTGATCTAGACTTATATTTGTTTTACATTTGCTTCTTGATGCTCTATTTTGCTTCAATTCATATTTCTCATGTGAGCATCTCCTCAAATTATCATGCCTTGCCAAAAGGCGTTAAAGAAAAGCACTTCTTGGGAGATAACCCATGGTTTTATTTTTTCTTTGTTTTTTTTTTGTTTTTTTTTTGAGTCAAGGGGTTGTATACTTCTGTATAAAATCCGTTGTATCTTCATTTTCATGTTTTAGTAGTGCCAAGTAAGGTTTCTGACGAGAGTTGGAGTTGGTTTTTGGATTTCTGTGCAGGAAACAAATTTTTTCTGTCCATCGTAAAAAATCGTATAATTCACAGAAAAGTCAGAATGACCTGACATTTCTTGTGCTTATTCCTCGGCTAATTACGCAATGTTTTCGTTCTTTAAGTTTTCTATTTGATCAACGTAATTTCCCCGAAAAAAATCGTCTTTACATCTGTTATGGTTTTGGCAGATTCTGCCATTTTTCTTGCATTTGCTCTTTTACGATGTCAAGTGGATTTCTTTGCTTCATGAAACATCAGTGGATGTAGCTAATGTTTTAAAGTATCAATAACACTTATGCCCATACATAACCCATGGATTTTTTATTGTTGCACTAACCCTCTAATGCGAATTACTCTTTGAGTGTGGTGTGAAGGAAGTTTTCAAGGGTCAAGAGAAGAGGGTGATATAATGTGATCAAGAAGAGTGCAAGGTCAAAGCTTGGGGATCCCCCGTGGTTCATCCCAGAAAATTTTAAGAAGACTCAAGAGTCTAAGCTTGGGTATGACCAAGGCATCCCCTTCTACATCAACAATTTATCAGGTCACTTCTAGTGAAACTATATTTTTATTCGCTCACATCATATGAAGTTTACTTGGAGCGTCTGTTTGTTTTTATTTAGTTTTCTTTTGTTTTCCTTCTTAAATAATATAGTTGGACCCTATCATTCCTTTTTTGGGAGAGAGACACGCTTCGCTTTTTCGTTTGAATACTTGCTATGCTAGTATTCTTAGTTTTTCTTCTAGCTGCTGCAAAATTCCTGTTTAGCTCCTGTTTTTTTCTTGCATCTCTTATTCAGAGCTTTTAGTTTTAGTAGAGTTGTGTTAGTACTCTCTTGTTTCATTGCTATATCTTTTGGAGAGTTTTTGTTGTTTGGTGTTCGGTAGAAAATGCTATGTGTGGTAGATGGTATAACAAAAAAGCTTACATATTCTTGTAGATTATTAAACTGGTTCACTTGATTATTTGTTGTTGTTTTGAGATATTAATTTTCTTAATGGTAAACTTGCTGGTTTAGTAGAGTAAAAAAAATTAATGGTTGGTCTATAAGATTGAAACCGTGCCACACTCAAATAACCAGTTGTTAGGATAATGGTATATGACTTCCTTTGCTGATAGCAATCGTAATGGCTTTTTGTTACGCGCTACGGTCGGGGTAGCTAACAGTGACTTGTCACGGCCACATACCCTCTTGGAGTGATTTTCATTATTCCTTGTGATATCATGGTTTTATTTGGAATCTTTTAACTTGTGAGTTCTATGTTGCAGTTTTCTGGCACTTCCACCATCCATATTTGCTAGCCTCTTCGGTACTGTGCATTGCTCATTATCACATTGAGAGTTGGTGCAAACTTCGTCAGTACATCCAAACCCCGTGGGAGAACTTTGTTCTTCTACACATAAGCCAAAATTTATCTTCCTCAAAACATCCACCATACCTACCTACCATGGCATTTCCATAGCCATTCCGAAATATATTGCCATACAACATCCAACATCATTATGTTACTTGTCATGCTTCATTGTTATTTTGCATACTCCTACACTTGCAGGAACATTTAGTTTTATACATCAGAGATATTTCCAGTTTGAGTTATGAGTACTAAAAGTGTGTTGATTCATTGTAAAATAGAGTGTTGCCCCTACCAGTGAGGTTATATATCAAAAAAAAGAAAAATCCCAAAAGAGAAAAATAAAAAAGAAAGACAGAGGAAAAAGAGAGAAAATAAAGAGAGAGGGGGCAGCATTACTATCATTTATTCCACACTTTTGCTTTGTTTAGCATCATTACTTCAGTCTAGAGAGAGTTTTCATATTATGACTTGCATAACTATGTGGGGAACTTACATTATAGAACTTGGCTTGTATATTCCAATGATGAGCCTCCTCAAAAGAGCTCTAGGTCTTCGTGAGCAAGCAGGTTGGACGCACCCCCCACTAGTTCCATTGGAGAGCTTTCATACACTTACAGATCTATGTGCATCCGCTGTGTGGCAATCACTACTACTTGCATAACTTCGATTATAAGACTTCCTCTTGTCTAATGACAACTTTCAGTTGTGTGAGAATTTCTTGCATTGACCATCCAAGCCCCCCATGATGTTCTTTTAACCAAAACATCCTAGTGCCAGGAACCAATACAGAACGCTTGCTTGTTTTAAGTACACAATTATTTGAATTATTTTCCTATGTGCATATTGTTGTGACTTGACTTGATCCTAACATGAGTTGTTGTGAGAGCTTGATTCCTTGGATGATTATATTATTGTTCTCGAAACTTAAATCATCTTTAATATACTTTGCACAGTGGATTGTCTTTTAGTATTTATTGAAAGTTTTACTTTGTTATTCCTAATGTTGTATACATTACTCTTTTTATCAACTATAAACCACATCCTTTATTCATTTGATCCTAGTTTACATGATTTACATTCCTATGATGATCAAGTTTATGTTGGTAGCATGTCACCTCAATTTTTTTTAGTTTCGTCGTTTACCTACTCGAGGACGAGTAGGAACTAAGCTTGGGGACGTTGATACGTCATAAACGTATCTATAATTTCTGTTGTTCCATGTTGTTTTCATGCTATATGCTACATGTTTCCTTTATACTTTATGCTCTTTTTATCGATTTTCTGGGACTAACCTATTGACAAGATGCCACAGAGCCAGTTCCTGTTTTATGCTGTTTTTAGTTTCGGAAAATTTGTTCTGGAAATATTCTCGGAATTGGCAAAATCGAAGCCTAGAAGTCTTAGAATTCCCGGAGGGCCCACGGAGTCCCGAAGAGACCTGGAGGGGGGCACGCCATAGGGTGGTGCTGCTCCCCCTGGCCGCACCACCAGGTGGTGTGGGCCCCCTAGCCACCCCCCGGCATCGCCCTTTCGCCTATTTATTTCCCCCTCCCCGAGGCATAAACCCTAAAGGAATCAGCCTTTTCCACCAAAAACATATGTAGCTCCGCCGCCGCTGCCAACAAGTTTTAGGGGACATAAATCTCTGTTCCAGCACCCTGCCGGGACGGGGAAGTTCCCCCGGAGCCATCTCCATCGACTCCACCACCATCTTCATCGCCATTGTTGTCTCCTATATGAGGAGGGAGTAGTTCTTTCCCGGGGCTGAGGGCTCTACCGGTAGCTATGTGTCTCATCTCTCCCCCCATGGTGTGATCTTTATGTGACCGTGAGCCTTGTAATCTAGTTGAATAAGTAGATGTTACTCTTCATATGTTATGATACTCAAGTGGTTTTGTTATGAGATCTCCGTAAACACTTTGATCACGGTGTAAAGGTGACAGTGTGTGCATCGTGTGGTTTAGCATGATATTTATATCTTGTGTTTGGATGACCCTATGAAATTGTGGTGTTTGTCTAGTACCTTCTAGGGCGCTCATAGTGAAGCGTGGGGTTAACTAGACATGGGAATGTGACTTTGAGGAGTGCTTTTTGCAGCCCTACGCAATGAATTGGTGTTTGTTATACGACCGGAGAGTGGTTCGAGTAGCGTAGTGAAGAGAGATATTTATGCATTCAATTATGTTATCATTGTTGAGAGTGTCCACTAGTGAAAGTAGGATCCCTAGGCCTTGTTTCTAAGCACTGAAACACCGTTTCCAATCAGTTCTGCTACATGTTTGCTTGCTGCCATTTTTATTTCAGATTGCTATTGTCACTTATAATCATCCATGTTACTTGTATTTCACTATCCCTTCGCCAAACTAGTGCACCTATACAACTGAAAATTGTATTAGGTGTGTTGGGGACACAAGAGACTTCTTGTATCGTAATTGCAGGGTTGCTTGAGAGGGATACCTTTGACCTCTTCCTTCCCGAGTTCGATAAACCTTGGGTAATCCACTTAAGAGAAACTTGCTGCTATTCTGCAAACCTCTGCACTTGGAGGCCCAACACTATCTACAGGAATAGAAGCGTGCGTAGACATCATATGCCTCCATGTTTAGAGTCTCGTGAGCTGCCTCACATAATCGAGACCACCGTTATGTAATTGTGAATGTTGTGTTTGTTGGGATCTTATGAACCATGAGTTTATGATTATTTTGTTCATGTCAATTTGAGATGTTTCACTTATATTCATAGAGAGTTTTAATCTTTTCTTGCAATGCTCTTTGGTGTTTATGATTACCTTAGCCACGTAGTTGTTTTAACCTCCAAGAGAGGTTTTATATGTTTGATGGTAGGGTCATGCCTCCCTTATATCTGTGCCCGAGTGACAGAAACGTGACAGATGGGGGATGTGGTGTCACTACTAGGGAGAAAAGAGTGGTGCTCTTGTCTATGGATGAGGACCACTGCTTACATTACGTATTGTTCTTAATGCATTTTTCTGTTGCACACAAAGCAATCACTTCGTTGCTGCAACTTAATGCCAGAGATATTTGCTTGATAGCTTTCTTGAGGTGGACTTTTAGATATGGATGCATGCTGTATAGCGGTCCATATGCCTTGACGTAATGCCTACAATGTTAGAACCCATGAACTATATCTCGTCATAATAGTATTGTTATACGTCCATGATTTGTCTATTGCCCAACTGTAATTTGTTCACCCAACATGTTTGTTTTCTTTGGAGAGACACCACTAGTGAACCTATGGCCCCCGGTCCTATTTTACTCATATTTGCAACCTTCTTTTAAGAACTTTTCATTAGTGTTTCCTCGCGGTTACATTTTTTTCTAAGACGCTATACGTTCATTCTCTCGTTTTCAGCAAGACCGGAAGATTGACAACCTTTCAGAAAGCTGGGGCAAGAGAGAGTTTGTGTTTTTGCGCGGGTTCCATGCTTGTTGACGTGCCAGACAACAACCAACCTTCTCCAAGAATACGAAGGCCTACTGGTTCGATAAACCCTCATTCCTTAATTGAGGGAAAATTTCCGTTGGACTACATCATACCTTCCGCTTGGGGTCTCCTAATGAGTGTGTGATCACGTGAGCATCAAGTAATTTTTCTGGCGCGTTGTCGGGGAATTTATAGATTGCTGCAAGGGGACTCTCACACTTACACTCTCTTTCTTTTGTTTTGTTCTTGCTTAGTTTAATTTGTTTATTCTTGTTTTCTCTTTATAAAAAACCTAAAAAAATTAGTTCTCTAGTTTCTAGTCATTTATTTGTGTTGTTAGTTTATTATGTGTTATCTTGCAAGCATGGATACCAATGATACTACCAAGATTTGTGAGTTTACTAGTACCGATAATAATTATTTCATGTGCACACCAACTGCTCCACATGCTGCTACAACAGATTCTTATGAAATTAAACCTGCTTTGTTGAGTCTTGTCATGAAAGATCAATTTCCTGGTATTGGAGAAGATGCTGCCTCTCATTTAAATATATTTTTTGAGTTATGTGACATGCAAAAATATAAAGAGGAAGATGGTGATATTGTGAAATTAAGATTGTTACCTTTCTCATTAAGAGGAAGAGCTAAGGAATGGTTATTGTCTTTGCCTAAAAAACAACATTGATCCTTGGACTAAATGCAAAGATGCTTTTATTGGTAAGTATTATTCACCTGCAAAAACTATAAAACTGAGGAATAACATTATGAACTTTAGAAAAAATGATAATGAACATGTTTCTCAAGATTGGGAAAGAATGAGAACTATGGTTAAGAATAGTCCCACACACGGACTAACTACGTGGATGGTTGTCCAAACTTTTTATGCGGGATTAAAATTTTCTTCAAGGAATTTATTGGATTCAACTACGGGACGAACCTTCACGAATCTCACTTTAAGAAGGTGCAGCAAACAAGTTATTGGATGATCTAATGACAAACTATTCCCAATGGCACACATAAAATGCTCCAACAGGTAAAAAGGTAAATTCTGTTGAGGAGGTCTCTTCTTTGAGTGATAAAATTGATATGATTGCTTATTTACTAGCTAAACAAGTGCCAATATGTCCTAATAATATTCCCTTTAACTCTTTGGTTGCTAATGAGAATTATCAAATTTACGTGAATTTTATTGCTAGAAATAATTTCAACAACAGTGCTTACAAGAACAATTTTGGTGGTAACAACTATAGGCCTTATCCTAATAATAATGGTAATTCATATGGAAATTACTATGGAATTGATTACAGCAATACTACAAGTTCCACCTCTGATGTTGAGAACATTCTTAAAGAATTTATCACTACACAAACATATTTCAATAGAACTGTTGATGAAAGGCTTGCAAAACTAGATAATCTTATGATGAAAGTTGATAGTCTTGCTCAGGATGTAATTTTTTAAATTAGGACTGAAACTCTTGAGGCCAAGAAAACTGAACCTATAAATTCTATACAAGTTCAAATAAATTAGAACATGAGAATGTTATCTCAAATACGTGGTAGAAGAGAAAGAGAAGCTGGAATTGCTGAAAAAGCTGCTAAAAGTGAGTCTGTTAAAATTTACACCATCCAACCCTTTGAGAAAGTGAAAACTTTCAGTACCAATAAGTATCCTAATTCTTCTAAATATATTGATTTCAAAACAAACGGGATTTAAGAGGTCATGAATTTAGGTAGAAGGAGTCCCAAAAGTTTGGTGATAAAAAATATTCCTAGTGAGAAAATTGTTGCAAGTGGGATTGAGGATAATATTGACTTTAGGACAAAATTTTCCCACCATGTTTGAGGATGGTAAAATTAATTTTGATAATTGCACCATCTCTTATGTTATTAAGTTCTTACAAAATTTAGCTAAAGATCTTAATGCTAATAAGATAAATATTGCTTTCACTAAACATATCACCAATTCTCTCATTGAAGCTAAGGAAGAAGGGCTCAAGCTTGAAGCCTCTATTCCTAGAAAACTACAAGATAGTTGGGATCTCACTATTACAATAAGAGTTAATGATTTTGATTGCAATGCTTTGTGTGATCTTGGTGCAAGTTCTTCTATTATGCCTGAAAGTTTATATGATATGCTCGATTTGAAACTTTTGGATGAAAGTATTTTGGGAGTGCAACTTATAGACTCCACTGTTAAAAGACCTTTGGGAAGGATTGATGATTTTCTTATTATTCCTAATGATAATTATGTTTCTGTTGATTTTCTTGTTTTGAATATTGAATGCAATGCTTCTTGTCCTATCATTTTGGGGAGACCTTTTCTTCACACCGTTGGTGCCATTATTGATATGAAAGAGGGAATTATAAGATTTCAGTTTCTCGTTAAAAAGGGCATGGAACATTTCCCTATAAAGATAAGTAAGTTACCTTTTGAGTCCCTTGTGAGGACTTCCCATGATTCTATTGATAATACTTGATTCGTTCTTCATGCCTAGCTAAAAGGCATTAAAGAAAAGCGCTTGTAGGAGGCAACCCACTTTTGTTTTTTTGTTTTCTTATGTTTCCTTTTGTTCCTTTTTTGTCTTGGAAGTTGTTACCTCTGTAGAAACCTCTCCTTATTCTTTCTATTTCTTTGTTGTGCCAAGAGTAACCTCTAATTGAGAGGTAGTGCGATTTGGGTAAGTTGCTGTTCTGAAACAAATTTCTGGGCTGTTACAAAAAAAAATTTATTTCTCTTAGCGAGAAAGTCGGATTGCTTTTAAAAATAAAATATACATTCCTTAGTTTTTTATCTAACTTTTTCTGGTTTCCCACTTTTTGATTTGAGCCACAGAAGATTTTCAAAAAAAAATCATCTTTACCGATTGTTCTGCTTTGACAGATTTCTTCCAATATTTGCATTTGCATCTTAAACTCTTTCTTTTGGTGTTATTTTGAGAAAACAAGTTTTAGAAGAAGTTGTGACAGTAGCTAATGTGTTTTTGAGTGTTAGGCTTTTGTTTAAACTGAACCAAGTGGATTTATTATTTTGATTACACTAACGTTGCTAATGAAGATTGTGAGAAGTTTTAGATGGAGGAAGTTTTCAAGTATAGGGAGAGAAGTATGATGTAATAAGATGAAGGATGGACAAAAGATCAAGCTTGGGAATTCCCATGTCACCCAAGACGTATCCAAGAAGTACACGCGTCAAAGCTTGGGGATGCCCAAGGCATCCTCTTCTTCATCAACAAAAATACCAGGTTTCTTTCAAAACACTATATTTTTATTATTTCACATGATATGTGTTATTGTCGGAGCATCATTTTATTTTGCTTTCAGTTTTTTTATTTGTTGTATCTTTTGGTTGGATCCTAACACTTATATTTTGTAGAGAGACACGCTTCATTTTCATTGCCTAGAACACTCCAGTTTTCACTCTTATTGTTCGGCGAGTGTTCAGTTTTTGCTAGTACCGCGTTTAGTTCTTGTTTTTCACTCGAATTTTTTTCAGATCTTGTTGGTATGGTTAAGTTATATATGAATAGATATCTGGTCTTTGATGATTATTTTCTTTGAGAGTTGTTTCAAATAAGTTGATTGGTGTTGGAGAAGAGTAAAACATTTCATGCTTATAGTGGTGCAATAGGAAGCTTGTTTTGACTGTGGCTTAGGCTTTGGCATGCCATGTTAGATGGTATTTTAATTGTGTGCTTAGTTATTTATGATGTATCATGACTGGTCTCAAATAGACGAGAGTTCTTAATGTGCCATTGAATTTAATCATGCGTTGTTTCCTCATATTGAAGCATGGTATTATGGTATTTCTCCTTTGAATAATTTATCTGGATTGACTTGGCGCATGCTCACACCATGTTATGACTACAAAAAAGTCACCTCTAGCCTTGATGATCATTTAGTTTTTGACTTGCAGTATCACTTTATGTTTTGATTAATGATGTTTTGTCGCTATGCATGATTATGGCCGTTATTGCTCTCTAGTTGGTCGCTCCCAGTCTTTTGCTAGCCTTCACCTGTACTGAGTATGAACCCTACTCGTGCATTAAAATCCCCAAAACCAAAGTTGGCCAAATGTGTCAACCATATCTACATATATGTGGTATTTCACCGCCACTCCAAGTAAACTTCCCATGTGCTACCTTTAAACCTTCAAAATTATTAACCTGTTTTGTGTTCTTGTTTTAGCTCATGAGGAAGTATTGAATGATTTACTATGTTTTCATGTTTGATGGCTTCACACTTGACTAGGATGAATAATGTGCCAGTCCTTGATATTGCAAAAAAGAGCATGCATCTAGGTTCCGAGCCCAAAGTAAGCTACAACAATAACGTTAAAATATCCTCACACTATGGACTTGAGAAATCATGAACTTAGCTTGTGCAAACAAGGAGATAGGGGAATGTTATGATTCTCCTATGGGAAATGCTCTTGAAGCCATTAAACATGAAAATATCATAGATCATTTGGTAGCATTCGTTGACATGGACATACACCTCTCACAAAATTGTTTTCAATACCTCTGTTTTATTAAATAAAAATCTCTAGGACATGAGTAATCCATGCATCCCTCTGCGAAGGGCCTTTCTTTTACTTTTATGTTGAGTCTTCATCTTCTTACTTTATGCACCAGCTAAGAGAGCATAGTTTTCATTCTGAATATAATGTGCATAGTCCCAAAATTTATTGTTGATTGCTTCATGATTGTGTTATTGCTTGCTCTCAAATTATTTGTATCTAGTCACCATTTGAACTTTGAAGGTGTCCTGGGATTTATGTTTTCCTACCACACGAAGGACTAGCTAGATACAACTTTATTATGTTTTTCTTTATAACCGAAACAAACGTAACACTTTCAATGCTTCATTACTCATTGTCTTTTATTTGTGTTACTTTTGTTGTGCAACATAGCTGCTAAGTTTACATTAGTTCAAATAATATGTATCATGCCTTTGTTAAAGTACTTTGATCTCACCTTGCAATGCTTTTACATAACGTTGATAAAGATTTGTGTTGGCTTGATCTCACCTCAAAAATTATTTTGTTATCACTTACATACTCGAGGACGAGCAGGAGTTAAGCTTGGGGATGCTGATACGTTGCAAACGTATCTATAATTTTTGATGCTCCATGCTTGTTTTCTACCCAATACCTTTTGTTTTCCACATGTTTTCTTCCGTTTTCCTTTGTTTTCCAGATGTTTTCACAGACTAACGTATTAACAAGATGCCCCAGGCCAATTTCAGTTTTCTGTTGTTCTTCTATTCGAGAGAAGTTCTTAAGGATATTCTCGAAAAGCGCTGAAAATCTACGGAGAACATTTTTCCCCAGAACGGAGACGGAGTCCATAAAAGAGCTGGACGGGGCCCAGGGGGCCACCAGGTGGGCACCAGGCGCGACCCCTCCCTAGGCCACGCCTAGTGGGCTCCTGGCGACCCTGGCCACCGCCTCTCGTCGCCTCTTCGCCCATAAATTGCCTTCAACCCTAAAAATCACGGGGATAGAGTTATTTTTCATGAAACTTACACATAGGCGTAGCCACCTCGGAAGTCCAATCTAGGGCTTCTGCAGCCCTGTTCCGGCACTCTGCCGGAGGGGGGAATCATCATCGGAGGCTTCTACATCGCTATGATCGCCTCCTCACAGATGCGTGAGTAGTTCATCTCGGGACTACGGGTCCATAATAGTAGTTAGATAGTTGTTGTCTATCCTATCCCTCCATTTTAGAGTCTCGTGAGCTACCTCACATGATCGAGACCACCATTATGTAATTGTGCATGTTGTGTTTGCTAGGATCCGATGAACCATGAGATTATGATTACTTTGTTCATGTCAATCTCAGATGCTTCAATTATATTCGTAGAGAGTTTTAATCTTGTCTTGCAATGCTCTCAAGTGTTTATGATTACCTTGGCCACGTAGTTGTTTTCACCTCCAAGAGAGGGTTTATATGCTTGATGGTAGGTTCATGCCTCCCTTATATATGTGCTCTAGTGATAGAAACGTGGCGGACAGGGGATGTGCTATTGCTACTAGGGAGAAAACAACGGTGGTCTTGTCTATGGACGAGGACCAGTGCTTACATTATGTATCGTTCTTAATGCATCTGTCTGTTGCACACAAAGCACTCACTAAGTTGCTGCAACTTAATATCAGAGAGATTTGTTGGATAGCTTTTTTGAGGTGGACTTTTAGATATGGATGCATGCTGGATAGCAGTCCATATGCCTTGACGTAATGCCTACAATGTTAGAACCCATGAACTATATCTCGTCATAATATTGTTGTTATACATTCATGATTTGTCAATTGGCTAGTTGTAATTTGTTCACCTATCATGTTTGTTTTCTTTTGAGAGACACCACTAGCGAATCTATGGCCTCCGGTCCTATTTTCCTCATATTTGCAACCTTCTTTTAAGCACTTTTCATTATTGTTTTCTCGTTGTTCTGTTTTTACTTTATTTGTTTTCCAAGACTATACGTAAATTATCTCGTTTTTAGGAAGACCGAAAGATTGACAACCTTCCGGAAAGTTGGGGCAAGAGAGAGTTTGTGCTTGTGTGTAGGTTTCACGCTTGTTGATGCGCCAGACAACAAGCAACCTTCTCCAAGACTACAAAGTCCTACTGGTTCGATAAACCCCGGTTCCTTAATTGGGGAAAATTTCCGCTACACTACATCACACCTTCCGCTTGGGGTCTCCCAACGAGCGTGTGATCACATCATCATCA
>JAPCYS010001608.1:0-48707 GCA_028641055.1 Alopecurus myosuroides | reverse complement strand
AGGTGTCATTTGGGGATGCAGAGGCTTGGCCCTACTACCACCTCGCATGCCTATCAGTCAAACTAGGCGCCAGTCATTCTTGGTATCTAGCTAGGAAATTGAGGCTTTTTTTACTATGAAGAATATATAAAGTACATTCGGGATTGGCAACAACACAATTAAATAGTAATCCGAGACACTAAGGATAGTCACAAATAAATTATGAAAAAACAAATATCCAAAGGGCTAAACAACCAATACTGAGATCAACAGCTCCACCGGCAACAAACGGGGTCCATTTTTCATCCATAAGCACGAGCGAACTGATCTAGCGCAATGGAAATCAACTAGGTGTGCATAGGACACTTGAACTCAAATTCCATATGTATCCCATTTCGAGTAGATCTTGCCATGGAAGACTCATGACCGATCATCCGGTTTTTCTTCCCCTTGCTAGAAGAGAAAGCAGGTGGACAAGCTTGTATTGCCTACAAGTAGATCAATCTGAACAGGTCAATGGAGAAGATTACTTTTTTTTTGAAATGGAAGCCTTATAGGGCATTGCCTCTGCATTAAAATGATGCTGATAGGCGGTCTTTATAAAAAAAACGTATCGAAAAATTTGTTTTACATCTTATGGATCACACAGTGGCCACAAAATCAACCACTCAAAAATCACAGCTCTATGCATCAATCCTCCTAGCATTAAGCCACCCACCCCGGCAGTAAATAGTCTGAATGACCGCCATCAGTCGAGTAGAGCATGTATCCATAAGTCCTTATTGGTCCGCTGGCAGCCTTAAAGGACCACATGTCGATAGAATACAACGCCTTGTTGACTACCTGCAAAAAATGAGCAGCTTCTGTCTTGTTAAAAACCACATCATTTCGCGAATTCCATATTGTCGAAAGAAAAGCAGACACACCTACACGAATATGCGTCTTAGTTTTTTTATCCATCTCATTAAGCCTACTACCAAACATGTTCGCTATGCTAGTAGGTGGATAAATATTGAACGTAAATTGAATAAGTCTCCAAACATCTCTTACAAAATTGCATGAAATAAAAAGATGTTCCACAGACTCATTGTCATCACAAAACATGCATTTCTTTGACCCAATCTATCGTCTTTTAATCAAATTGTCTTTTGTTAGGATTACCATTCGAAACCATAACAAGATTTTAATTTTAAGTGGGACTTTAAGCTTCCACAAGTATTTCCGCAAATATCTTGTAGGTACATGGAGAATATCCGCATAAAGAGATTTAACAAAAGGAGTCTTTCTGATTTGATAGTGCTACCCCCATGATTCTCTCTACCAAATGCAGCCAATTATCTCTTCTATCTCCCATGATAGCTCTTCTAAATTGAATATTAAGAGGGTTATGACTAAGCACACTTGCAACTGAGACCTATTTATTAATATTAATACTATACAGAGCCGTATATTGTTGTGACAACGGTTTATCACCTAACAAAGTATCCACCCAAAAAGAGTCTGTTTGCCATCACATAACTCAAACGAGCCACAGAAAAAGAATCCTGCTTAACCGTCATAATCCCTTTCCAAAACGGAGAATCCGTAGGTTTGTCTTGAACATGAGAAAATGTTTTGTCCCCAAAGTATTTATTTGTTAATAACACATGCCAAACACCATCTTCGTGTAATAATTTATTAAGCTCTTTACTGAGCAGACACATGTTTTGGATTTCCACGACCTCAATCCCTGAACCACCCTGATCTTTTCGACGACACACTATGTTCCATTTAGTAAGACAATATTTCTTCTTCTTGCGATCACTTTTCCAAAAGAATCTAGATCTATTAAAGTTCAACCTTTCCCTAACTCCGAGGAGAATTTCCAAGAAGGAAAGAAGGAACATAGGAAGACTAGATAGCACTGAATTCATCAAAATGAGGCGATCCCCATAAGATAGATGTTTGCCATCCCATGATCCCAATTTTTTCTCAAATCTATCCTCTACCATTTTCCATTCCTTATTAAGGAGCTTTATATAATGAATATGTATGCCAAGCTACTTAAACGGGAGGCTCCCCACCTCACACCCAAAAATGAGACGCTAATCATTCTGGGAATCTTTCACCTTACCAAAGAAAAATATTTCACTCTTATAAAAATTTATGTTCAATCCTGACAACTGCTGGAACATAGCTAGAATAAGTTTCATATTTAAGGTTTATCAATATCATGCTCCATAAATAAGATCGTGTCATCCGCGTATGACAGAATTGATACACCACCATCGACAAGCCGCGGTACCATCTTTTTCCCACGAAATAAGAACAACCAACATATGAGGAACAAGGTTAAAAAGTATGGGAGATAACGGATCCTGTTGCCTTAAACCCTTTAGCGTTTTAAAATATTGACCGGTGTTACCATTCACCTTTATGCCAACGCTACCCCCTTAAACAAATCTAGCTATCCACTCACACCACAAAGATGAAAAAAATTTCATTCTCAAGACCTGTTATAAGAACGACCAATTCACTTTGTCATATGCCTTCTCAAAATCTATTTTAAAAAGCACTCCATCCATCTTTTCCGTTTTAAGGTCATGAATGGTCTCATGTAGAAACACCACTCCCTCCAATATACTGCCGGGGATGAAAGCATACTGGGTTGGCCTGATGACACCGACTCGCAATTGATGTCACCCGGTTAGTACCTACTTTGGTCAAAATATTGAAATTCACAGTGAGTAGACATATTGGTCTAAACTGCTCATTCCGACACACATCTTCTTTTTTAGGAAGAAGCTTACATATTTGTAAACTAGGAGTAGGCGTTAGGGTAGCTCAACCTGAATGCGTAATAGACAAGATTATCGTGATATATAATATGAACATTACATCGCGTTTTTATGTCCCAACCACTAACTATTTGTCAAGCTTCATGCACTCGCCAACTATCTCAAAAGTCCGAACTGATGGAAAGGCTAGTGCAATCCACATATACTGTAACACCCTCTCTCATGTGTGACTCGGAGAGGCCAACACGTGTAACCGGAAGAGAGCGACGACGCGCAAGTCTCAGAGGTATACGCCTCGTCCAATACGTGGACTCAGAGGTATATGACTCAAGAGGCCTATACGTGGACTCAGAGGTATGGCTCAAGAGACGTATACGTGGACACACAAGGGGCTACAAATATATTTTTAAATAAAGCGCGAAAGCTAGGACTCGAACTCGAGACCCTGGGCTCTGATACCATGTCAAGCTTCATGCACTAGCCAACTATCCCAAAAGTCCGAACTGATGGAAAGGCTAGGGCAATCCACATATACTGTAACACCCCTCTTACGTGTGACTCGGAGAGACCAACACGTGCAACCGGAAGAGAGCAATGGCGCACAGGTCTCAGAGGTATACACCTCGGCCAATACATGGACTCAGAGGTATGACTCAAGAGGCTTATACGTGGACTCAGAGGTATGGCTCAAGAGATGTATACATGGACACAAATGGGGCCTACGAATATATTTTTAAATAAAGGCCTCTTGAGTCCATGTATAGGCCTCTTTAGTTCTAGTGCAATCCACATATACTGTAACACTATTAATTGTACCTTGTTAAATATATATAGCAAGTTTGAGATGTCTTATATGTTGTATTTCAGTTACGAAATTGAAACCCCGTATTAAGATGATGTTGTCATATATACCTTTTTGGACATTCATTTGAAGTCTATGTTTTATGATGAATATACTCGCAGGATAAATTAAGAAGATATGTGACTTGTACACCTTCATCCAATAAGAAACCCATTCCATAAATGCAAGCACGCTTAGATGTTAATAAAAAGTATCCTTAGGCGAGAAGAGAACAGTGGAACATGGTGTGTGCGCACTAAACGGAATCGATCCACGGTACAGTGACCAACACGGTCACTAGGGAAAAAGATGCATATGGAGTTTGAGACGTATGTTAAACTGGGAACCAGCGCTGAGTATGTTAGATCTTTTCCACTACAACCCTTAAAATCGGGTCCCTTAGACAACTTTGAGAGAGGAGATACATGTGCATTTGGTTTAACAAAAACCATTAGCGGATGTAAATATATTTTGGAGGAAATAAACATGGCATAGGGTCTTGAGCTATTGGCAAAATATGAGAAGTACAAAGAGTAGGTACTAGACAGTAGGGAAGGCAAATCTGAATTTAGTATCTTCAGCTTTCAGTATACTACTTAGGGGTGAGACTAGAAATCTACAACTCCCCAAAAATTACAACATTAGAACATACTCATCGGAACCTTAGAAATCTCAGCGCAACATGTAATGTTCAGATTAATATTCGGCGCCTGATCTTCCGAACTAAGCGAGAGTAGCTAAGTCCAGCTCTGCCGGCCACTCGTCGCCGGTGGCGAAAACTTGAGTCTGTCGTGGACTCGTGGGCCTTCCAACACTATGCCATACTCTCGTCCATCAGCCTGACGTAGTGCTAGCCACTCTCGTTTTTCCATCCCAGCGGATACGGCAAGAGCGTCGCCGAGCGGCACAACACAGATAAACTAGTGGACGGTGCCTCCACACAGACTGGTCGACGGTGGCGACAGGGTCAGTGCCTCCGCGGATGGGTAGACCATGGACAACAGCGGACAAAGTGACGTAGGTGTAACGACTAGTGATGAAGATGAGCATGGTGTGTTTCGATTCCCTGGTTTTCTGCACACGGCGAAATACACTCGTGAACTAATACGGGCTAAAAATTGAACAAACTTCCGAGAAGTGTTATATCTTTCAAAACTTAGATCCATTAAACCTACTGTATGAACAAATCTGATGAAAAACCCGAAACAGAATAGCTATTCGTTTAGCCTAGCATATGCTCCGTTCACTACATCGCTGCTAAACTTAAACAAATCCCACTAGATTTGACACATGGGGACGAAGAAGAAATCTTACCCTACCCTGTGAAAAATCAGAAAATATGCGCAGATAGATGCAAGAGGTAGAAAAAAATAAGAAGGATGTGACCGAGATATGGTGGACATACGTCGAACATTGCCTCAGTATAGGTGAAGTTTTATTTTATTCTCAATAATGACAAACTTTTATGTTTGAGTAGGCCTCAAAGTTTCTGCATTCACGGTACATATTCGTCAAAAGGGAGGACAAACAGTACGTACATACAACTGGCACTGGTAGAAAATAGGCCTATAGTCCCGGTTCGCCAGGGCCAGTAGTCCCGGCCGCGCAACCGGGACTAGCTATGCGCGACTAAAGACCCCCCCCCTATAGTCGCGGCACTTACGAACCGGGACTAAAGGCCCTTCCACGTGGGCGCCAGGAGTCCGTTGCGGCAGAGGACCTTTAGTCCCGGTTCTTGTGGCTAACCGGGTCTGAAAACCTCCTGCGCAGGTTTAGGGTTTTAGGCCCCCTAAACCTGGTTTCTTTTTAATATGTTTTGTTTTATTTCTTTTATATTTTATTTTGTTATTTATTTTAATTTTGATGAAGTTTCAGTACACACATATATATATATTTTACGCTACTATATACATGCATATATATATGAAATTTCAAACAAGAAGAATTCAATAGGAATATATAATATATATTCAATCTCGAGTGACCATATACAACTTCGAACAAGTTTCTATATACACAATTAAGATAGATGAGCATACACAACTTCGAACAAGTTTCAATCTCGGAGATGCATATAAGCATCATCGTCGGTGGACGCATAGTGTTCTCCTCTGGAATCGACGACATGCCTAAGAAAAAATCCTGCTATTTCCTCTTGAATTGGTCGGAAGCGAGCTTCTGGAGTAAGCGCCCTCCGCAAGTTATTGAGACTCTTCCGGGTGGTCTCCAGCTTCTTCTTCTCAGTGGTTTCTTTCCGTATGTTCTCACAAACATAGTATCCACATAGATTGGTCCCCGGTGGCTGCTTATCCACACCACGAACCACATTTTTAAATTCTAGCTGATGTTTGAATTGACGGATAGCTTCATGTGAGAACCGTCTCCAAACTCTACAGTGCAAATAAAATTAAATGAACAAGGGAGTTATTAGCTACTGCATATTAGGAAATGAACAAAAGAGACCGATCGATATAGAGCGGAAATGATTGAAAATAATTACCTTTGCATCATTTTTCTCATGTCGATCCAATGCTTTGGATCTGAATCCATAGAGTCCATGATAAAAAATGTGGAGCTGTGAAGTTTAATTTTTAGCAGCAACCAGTGGAACCTGTGGACACGTTACATGCACAGTCAGGCATAACTTATCGATTAGACATACCATGCATGGAGTAAACAAAAGTGAATGGGCACAAGAGAGAAACACTCACCCAAAATGGTAAGGAAATAGAATATGACTTTTGAGTTCATGCTTTTTAAGAAAATTGCACAAGCCTTTCTCCACGTCTTTGGGGTGATGCTCTAACATAGTTCCATTAATGATTTGTGGGTCAATGAACCCAACATCATGGATGAGTCTTATTTTGCATTCCCAAATCTTCAATCTGCATAATAGCGTACGCAACAATATAGTTAGGACAATATAAATATATAGTGTATGCAATGAAGAACGAGATGAGGTAGAAATAAATCACTTACAGAACGTAGCAACTCAGGATAGATTTGTCGAGCTCGCGCAGATTGAACAGCTGGAACAATTCACTCATCTCAACTGGTACAGTGTACTTTTTGGTGTGATGCTCCTCTGTAACATCCACATACACAAAGTCTCTGTCGGACCATGATATGAATTGTTTGTACCAACGTAGCAGAATTTGCATTAGTGGTGGTAGATCCTTTTCCTGCGTAGGCTCGACGAGAGCCCCTTTCTTCACATATTGTAATGCTACCTCAGCCATTAGCGCATCGTCCAGGCCTAAAAAGGCACGAAGAGACATACTGGCCTCAGACGCATTTTTCATGGCAGTAGCTACAGTCAATCCCATTGCTGCCACAGCTTCTCTGACCTCGGGGTCCTGTTCCGGACCGGCTTTCACTATGAGCAGGGGGATCGATTGTTTACTCTGCATCCCGAGCTGGTCAACTTGTTTCCCGCTTTTTTTTCATTTTTTCTTTCTCCTCCACCAAAGCTTTTGCTTGCGTACGAAGTTCATTATCATAGTCTTTAGGCAAATTCTTCTCGGCTTGGGACGGTGTCGACAAAAAACCCGTAGCCCACTTGTCTACCTCCGGAGGGTATACTTCCTTGGGCTTAGGCTCCTTTCGCGCCTTCTGATGGGCCATCCATTTCTCAAGGTCAGCCTTCGCGGCCAATTTGGTTTCAGCATCACTAAGTTCCCAAGGCCTTGGGGGGATAGGCTTCAGTGATGGCTCCGGTACCCGTGTGGTCTTAGGTACATAAGGCTCCGGGTTAATAGTCCAAGAGCAGGTTCCCTTGCTGTCCGCCTACTTCTGTTTCTTCGTCGAAGGAGGAATGGGGGGCGACGGCTGCTTATCCTCCGGAGGAGGAATGGGGGGAGACGACTGCATATCCTCCGGAGGAGGAATGGGGGGCGACGGCTGCTGCTTATCCGCCGGAGGAGGAATGGGGGGCGACGGCTGCTGCTTATCCGCCGGAGAAGGAATGGGGGGCGACGGCTGCTTAACCGCCGGAGATTGTGGATCGGGGGACGGCGTCGAATGGCGTGAAGGAGGCGTAGGTGAACCAGCACCACCACCACCACCACCTGCACCGTCGGAGGGGGGTGGACTTATTAGCTTTGGCGTCTCGCCTGGAAACACTATGTACTTCTTTTTGCATAGAATGAACTGGCGCTTGACATCTCCAAGTCTTCTCTCCCCTTCGGGTGTAGCTATGTCAATCTCCAGGTCCTCAAACACTTGGACTATGTCTTCCACCGTGACACGAGCATAGCCATATGGAATGGGGTTGTTGTGATGGAGTGCTCTAGGTGTATAGGGTAAAGCACTGCATGTAGCTACCTTCATGGAAATGTTCCCCACGGGATAATGCATATCACATTCTTTCATCTCCTTTACATCATCCACGGGGTAGTGAGGCTCCGGTGCACGACTCTCGATCATCGGTGCATTAGCACCTGCAGGCGGGGCCTCCGTGGAAGCCACGCTGCTTCTCCGCTGATGTTGGCTTCCGAGATCCGCTGCATTTTCTTCATGCGGCCCTGCAGCCATCGCTGTTTCTTTCTCAATTATTCCCGCCACGGTCTGCTTCAACTCACTAACTTCCGTTGCAAGCTTCGACAGAAGATCTGCAGCCCGGTCCGTATTTCTCTTACGGCTTTTGTAACAGTACGGGTCACCCTCCTGGGAAAACCCTACTTTCCACGGCAATCTGCCTTTGCCTCGTATATGTCCTCCGTGTTCAGGATTCCCGAGGGAATGGGTCAGTTGGTCTCTCTCTCTGTTGAACGTGATCCAGCCCTGTTGAGCTTTGGTCATTGCGTCAACAAGGTTTTTTGTGGGAGCAAACGTTTTCTGCCGATGAACAAATGCCCTTTCTCCGGGTCTAGCGATCCCCCATGCCCGTACCACCACATTTTGGCTCTTTCGTCCCATCCCTCTGTACCTAGAGGGATTCCTCTTGCCCTCAGGCCGTCCTCCATCGCCTGCCACTTAGGCGCCGAAACGCGGTATCCTCCTGGCCCCATAACATGATGGTACTGTTTCTTATCCGCATTAGCCTTATTTTTTTTCGACATTTCCTTGAAATGCTCCGATTTCTTCTGCGTCACAAATTCTGGCCAATCATCTCTCAGTTTCTCATGTTGTCCAGTGAAAATCGGAGTCTTGCCCTTGTTGACATATTCACGGAACAATTTTTTTCTTGAAGTTCCGGAATGCTTCGGCCATCTTCTGAAGAGCGAACTCTTTGACTAGCCCCCTCCTCTGACGTCCACCCGGAACCTCGTCACCGAATTCATCTTTTTTTTTTGTATTCCGGAGGTAGAATGAAATGTACCATAAGCTTTCTGAACATCTCCTTTTTCGTTCTCTTGTGGACATAACTGAAACCAAGACGTGCTTTCTTTGGCTCCTTCCATTCCTGGACGGTGATCGGGACGGTGTCTCTAACAATGACTCCGCATTGGTTGATAAACTTTGTGGTGTGCTGTAGGGGCTTGCCGATTTCACCGACTGATTCGATGGTATATGTTTCTCCATCTTTCATCGCCTTGGATTTGCCACGCGTTGTCGTACTCGATCCGGCCGAGGGCTAAAATAAGAAAGAGAGTCGCGCGCGTTAGTGCATATGTATTCACATTTCAGGAAGTTTGTATCACGAGAGGCTCAATGTATGTATATATATATATATATATATATATATATATATATACCTCGCCGGAGGTGGTTGTTCTTTGCAATTGGAGATCGTCGTTTGTCGATGGTTGACCTCCGTCATCAATTTCCATTCCTTCACCTCCTTGATCATCCACAATGTCCGTTCCTTCACCTCCTTGATCATCGACAATGTCCGTTCCTTCACGTTCTTGATCATCAAGGTTCAGATAAGAACAGATTACATCATGTTCTCCGGCTATCATTTCTAATATATAACCTTCAGCCTCCTGTTCCGTCAGGTCTCTATTGTCCGCCATAATGTCACTCCCGCAGACATGCATGTAGTAAAAATTAATAAGTATATATGATGATTTAGCAAATATTGTCGTAGAAGGAGGGAAAACAGATTGCTAGGGTTTTGGGTGGAAGAACGATGACCACCGGAGGGGGAAAACCATACTTTAGAGGTGTGTCCAAGATTAGTTTCTCAAATGACTTGCAGAACCCCATAGCTAGGTTGCATTTGCTTTCCTGGTCATTTTGGTATATTACACTTATTATTCTGAATTTATTGAATTAAAACTTATTTTCATTATTTTAATGAATTTAATAAAAATTCAAATATGGTCTCATCTTGAACTTTGTCAAACATGATTTAAAATGATATAAACATATAGCTTACATTTTTCTAAACATTTTGCATATTTTTCCATAATTTTTGAAATTATAAATTAAAAGTTATTTAATTTAGAAGATTAATTATGTTCTGTAATTCCATATAAAGTGGGCCCCACGTGTCACGATGACGTCGGAAAAAAATATCTCGCCAACACGTGGCCAGGTGACGTCATCATGACGTCACCCCTGGCGTCACACGGTGGCCGGGGAGGATGCCACTGCCACTGTGGTGTTCGCCACGGGGGAAGGGACGAAGATCGGGACGAGGCCGCCGGCGGCGAATCTGGCCGCGCGCGGGAGCGAGAGGTTCGAGGCCGGCCGTTCGATGGCGTTGGTTCGAGGGCGGCGTTCGATGGCGTTGGTTCGAGGGCGGCGCGAGGCCCGCGGGGAACCTACCGGAGAGACGGCGACGGGGTGGGGGCGGAGTAGGGTGGAGGCGGTGGAGAGAAGGGCGCGGCGACGGCGACGACGCGGTCCTCTCGCAGAGTCTCTGCGCGGGCGACGGAATCGGGGCGACGGCGACGGAACCGGCGCGAGGAAGACGAGGAAGACGAGGGTTTTGGGGGCAGGAAGACACCGCGCATATATAGGTCCAGCCTTTAGTCCCGGTTGGTGACACCAACCGGGACTAAAGGTCCCCTGGGGTACCCTCCACGGGCCTTTAGTCCCGGTTCGTGACACCAACCGGGACTAAAGGTGCAATTTTTCGCGGCGTTTTCGTTCCCGCGCAGAACGAGCCTTTAGTCCCGGTTCCTGACACGAACCGTGACTAAAGGTGGTTATTCAAATACTTTTCCTTTCGCAAACTTAAAATTCAGAAAAATAAAACTAATTCTTTTTCCAATCTTAAAAATACAAATAATATATCAGAAAATTCAGAAAAATAAAACTAATTCTTTTTCCAATCTTAAAAATACAAATAATATATCAGAAAATTCAGAAAAATAAAACTAATTCTTTTTCCCATCTTAAAAATACAAATAATATATCAGAAAATTCAGAAAAATAAAACTAATTATTTTTAAAATCTTAAAAATACAAATAATATATCAGAAAATTCAGAAAAATAAAACTAATTCTTTTTAAAATCTTAAAAATACAAATAATATATTAGAAAATTCAGAAAAATAAAACCCCTTTAGTCCCGGCATGTTTTACCAACCGAGACGAAATGGTTATGGTTTTGTTCCATCCAATCATAAAGATTCACACACATCTTGAATATATATATATATATATATACACGTAGATAAAAAAGGCAGTACGTAATGGCTAGAGTGGATCTAAACCTAAACGGAGAGCATAGATGCATGATCTGATATCTGCTAGTCATACTCCTGCCTAGGCCTATAGTACATGTACTCGTAGTCGTCGTAGTCGCCGCCTTCGTCGTCACTATCGTCTGACGGTGCTCTGCACTCCCTCGGAGGATCACGACTCCAGGACTGGGCCTGAGGGTAGCGCAGGCTGGGGATATCGCCGGCCCTGATGTAGTCCATGACGCTCTGTAGAGTCCGGCCGGACCACCATAGCCGACGACCGCCCGTGAAAGTTCCCAGGGCAGACCGTCCTCCTCATACCTGGCGAGCGCCCTCTCACGCTTATTGATGAAGAAGGCATCCCAAGTATGCTGGTTATCGGGATGCCAACTGGGATTCCTCCGCTGCTCCGGCGTGAGCTCGTGATAGTAGTGGTTCGTGATGGCCGCCCGACGCGCCACACCTTGAGGAAGAGGAGGGACCGGCACTCCTCTGGCGCTCAGCATCCAACCGGAGGGAACGTTGTAGCCGCACGGGCAGGGGTAGTTCGAGGCGGAAAGTGCCTCCGCCTGGATGAATGTTAGAGTGGGTACGGTAGAAGCCATGAGAGAGTGGTGAGTTTGTATGTGTTTATGCCAATGGTGTGGCAATGCATACATATATATAGCGAGAAGAAAACATCCCTTTAGTCCCGGTTGGGGACACCAACCGGACTAAATGGGTTAGGGTTTCATTGGGAAACGGATCATCCCTTTAGTCCCGTTGGGGACACCAACCGGGACTAAATGGGTTAGGGTTTTGTTTGGACCAATCAGATAGAATCACACGGATCGTGTGTTTCTTTAAAGCGCTTGTGAGTCGTTGGATCCGGGGTGTGTTTCTTTCGAGCTGTTGTGAGCCGTTCGATCAGGGCTACGGTGTGTTTCTTTCGAGCTGTTGTGAGCCGTTGGATGAGGTGGTTTCTTAACCGTTGGATCAAAACCCTAGCACAACACTTTGTGAGCCAGAGGACCCTATATATAGCCCACCTTCATACACCGGTCAGTTCATCGAGCAAATACAAAACATCCGGATTCGCCATCATACGTCCTGCCGTGCATTTGGTATGCATATTGCACCCAGTAGCCACGGTGGGGCTGTACGATGGCGATACCGATTGTTTTGTTCTACACCCCCCCCCCCCTTTAACACATCCATCCATGCTTGGGTTGTGTTATGGTGGCGCGTGGCACGGGAGTTGTGACGCGTGGCCTGGAGGGCGCGGTATAAACTGTCGCGCCTCGAGCGCGTCTTCTCCATCCCTCTGCACCGTCGCGCTTCCACCATGCCTCCGAGGAGGAACAGCACCACCGGCTTCCGCGGCGTCCGAGCACGGAAGAACGGAATGTTCAACGCAGATATCCGCTGGGGGGACGACCGCATCCCCCTCGGCTCCTTTGCGACGGTGGCGGAGGCCGCCCGCGCCTGGGACGGGGCGGCCTGGCGCCTCAACCGCCCGCGGTCGCTGATGAACTTCAACGACTGCCAAACCGTCTGGGAAGCGGAGGCCAGGGCACCGAAGCCGCAGATCATCACTGCCGCCGACCACCTCCACCTCCGCCACCGCGCGTTTCAGGGCCTAGTCGTCGCCAGGGAAGACCGCGTCGTCCGCGAGTATTACCGGAACAACCCGGGGGAGGAGAGCGCCGACGAGGAGCTCTGGCAGACCCGCGCGGCTGAGCGGGCGGAGCGCCGCCTCGAACGCCACCTCGCGTTAGATGCCGCTCGGGAGGCGAGGACGAAGGCGCTGCAAGAGCCTCGTTGGGCCGACCGCGCCGGCGAAGTCTGGGCCTCCGACGATCCGAGGTGGGGGCCTATCTCCGACATTCCATCATGCACCTCCGAAGACGACGAGGAGGTCACCGACGAGTTCGCCGACAACGATGACCCGGAGGAGGTCACCGACGAGTTCCCCGACGACGACGAGGAGTAGTACTGTTCGTCTGTTCTCTCTTTTTAATAAAAGAATTTGTATTCCGACGACACTGCGGCGCTCTAGCGCGTCTGTTTTCTGTTTTTAATAAAAGTTATGAAATTAGATATTTTATCTCGCAAGGTTTTGAGACATTTAAGTAACCTTCTGTTTTCCATGTTTTCCACTCGTTTTCTCAAATATTTTGCAAAGGAGTTAGTCTTAATTAAACACATCAGAGATAATATAATTCACATGATCCATTCAACAAAGTTTGGTACAATAAATTATTACACATCAATTCTTCCCTTGTGTCCCCGCTTTCTTACGATTTGGCCGTTTCCATGGAGCATCCTCATCATTTAACTTAATGCTTGGGTCAGTGTTCACTTTGAAGGGCGGAATTTCACCAAACATATTATAATCTTCTGACATGTCTGTCTTGTCCTCCACTCCCACGATGTTTCTTTTCCCTGAAAGAACAATGTGGCGCTTTGGATCATCGCATGATGTACTGATCGTTTTCTTATCTTTCAGTTTCCTTGGTTTGCTACTCATGTCCTTCAAATAGAAAACCTGAGCGACATCTTTGGCTAGGACGAATGGTTCGTCAAGGTAACCAAGATTGTCGAAATCCACCATTGTCATTCCGTATTGCTCGTCCACCTTTACCCCACCTCCTGTTAGCTTGAACCATTTGCACCGGAACAAAGGGACCTTAAAGGAGGGTCCATAGTCAAGTTCCCATATCTCCTCTATGTAACCATAAATGTGACCTTTTGCCCAATCTCGGTTGCTGCATCAAAGCGGACACCACTGTTTTGGTTGGTGCTCTTTTTATCTTGGGAGATTGTGTAAAATGTATTCCCATTAATCTCGTACCCTTGGAAAGTCGTTATAGTCGAAGATGGTGTCTAGGGCAACATGTACAGCTGATCTCCAACATCATTGTCATTCATTAAATGTTTCCGCAACCAACTGCCGAAAGTCTCCATGTGGGCCTTTCTAATCCATGATTCAGGCTTCCCCGGGTTGTCCGAGCGTAAAATATTCTTGTGTTGCTCGAAGTACGGAGCCACCAAGCTCGAATTTTGCAGAACTGTGTGGTGTGCTTCAGTCATAGAATGACCGTCCATACATATCGTTGATTTCCTTCCGATCGTGCCTTTTCCACTTAGTCTCCCCTCGTGCCGCGATTGAGGAATACCAATCGGCTTAAGGTCAGGAACATAGTCAATGCAGAACTCAATTACCTCCTCATTTCCATAGCCCTTTACGATGCTTCCTTCTGGCCTAGCACGGTTACGAACATATTTCTTTAATACTCCCATAAACCTCTCGAAGGGGAACATATTGTGTAGAAATACAGGACCGAGAATGGAAATCTCTTCGACTAGGTGGACCAGGAGGTGCGTCATGATATTGAAGAAGGATGGTGGAAACAGCAACTCTAAACTGACAAGACATTGGACCACATCGTTCTGTAACCGTGGTAGATCTTCTGGACTGATTACCTTCTTAGAGATTGCATTGAGGAATGCATATAGCTTCACAATGGCTACTCGAACATTTTTCGGTAGGAGCCCCCTCAAAGCAATCGGAAGTAATTGCGTCATAATCACGTGGCAGTCGTGAGACTTCAGGTTTTGGAACTTTTTGTCCGCCATGTTTATTACTCCCTTTATATTCGACGAGAAGCCAGACGGGACCTTCATACTGCTCAGGCATTCAAAAAAAATGACCTTCTCTTCTTTGGTAAGAGCGTAGCTGGCACGACCTTGCACTAGTAGAGAAATGCCATTCTATGGAATGGCATCTGTGGCGCACCAAGATGGCGTGCGCCATAGAAATAAACTTTTGTGGCGCATGGCCAAGGGTGCGCCACAGAAATTTCTAATTCTGTGGCGCAGGTCTGGCTAGTGCGCCATAGAAATCCAGTGGGGCCCACCCCAATCATTGCTCTGGCTGTCAGTACACCTATTTTTATGGCGCAGGCTCCTTGGTGCGCCACAAAATATGGTATTTCTGTGGCGCACGGCTGTGATGCGCCACAGAAGGTGGCTTTTCTGTGGCGCACCAGCATACATGCGCCACAGAATATGGCTTTTCTGTGGCGCAGCTCGACAGTGCGCCACAGAATGTTGTCCCGGTGCGCCACAGAAATTTGCGCACTGTGCACATAAAGGTGGCAGCCCCCTCTCTCCCCCCCCCACTCACTTCATTGCAAGTGGATGTTGCTCACTCGCCCCCCCCTTCTCTCCACTCTATTTTTACACATTTAGTTCTCCTTTTTAGGTAGGTGAACCTATTTATTCGATGCATAATTGTTGGTGAAGTTTGTTGTTGTTGGGGGGGCCTAATTACCTTGCATCTATACTCCGGTCCCTCCCTCTCCCTCGCTCTTTTCGCGTGTCGGTATCGAATCTACTCGGTGAGTATAGTTGGAGGTGCATATGTCTTGTGTGGCCATCGATCGATGTGTATGGGTGTTTGTCATGCATGTGCAGGTGGACCGATCGATTGTCGCGTGTGCGGGCGCGGTGGTGCATGGATGTTTGCCGAAATGTTGATTCACTTCCATTTCGGCAAACTTTTGCACCCCATATGTCCTACTTATAGGAGAGGTCATGCCGAATTTTTCCGGCGACTATGCATGCACGTTGTGGTTCTAATTTTCTGCTCTCTATGTGTCTGTGCAGGCAACCATGGTACTAGAAATGAGCTCTGCTCGAATCGCTAGATACAAAAAGACGCGAAGGCGGACATGATTCGGTGCAACAGGCGGCAGATAAGATGCCCGTGTCGATCATGCAAACTCGTGCGCTGGATTGACCCTGATTCCGGACAATTGGAGGAGCACCTTCTCAGACGCGGTTTCTTTGACGACCGCAACCACGTGGCACCGCCGCCGGCAGCAAAAGTTGTGCACGAAGAGGAGGGCGAGCGAGGATATGACGGCGAACAAGATCATCATGAAGAAGGATATGTCGGCGGAGAAGATCGACATGACGATGAAGGCGAGAACACGGAGACCCCGCTAATTTCGGCCTTGCGGGACTCTCATGTTCAGCATCTGCTGCTTAAGGAGACGAGCAACGACATAGCTGCAGCTAGGGAGAAAGCCAAACTGGCGCAAATGGAGATAGACGGGGTGACTCCGTTGTTTCCTGGGTGCCGCCCCGAGGATACGCGGTTGCATGTAACGCTTGCTGCTCTGAAGATGAAGACGCAAAACAAATGGACCGACTCGAGCTTCAACAAGAACTTGAAATTCTGGCACGATCGCCTTCCCGAGGGGAACACATTGCCAAGCAGTATCAACGAGGCTAAGAAAGTCGTGTGCCCTCTTGACCTACCTCACGAAAAATTTCACGCATGCATCAATGATTGTGTAATTTATCGGGGGGAGTACAAGGACACAATCACATGTCCGAAGTGCGGCCACGGACGATACAAGTGTGGAACCAACAACAAGAAAATTCCTCGAAAAGTGGTATGGTACTTTCCTATCACTCCCCGTCTTCAACGGTACTACGTGGACCTAAGGAAGCAAAGCTCATGCAATGGCACGCAAAAAGGGAGAAGCCGGAAGAAGATCCGGAGAAGGGCTATATCATGACACATCCTGCAGACGCTGCCCAGTGGGAAGCATTGGACATAGCTTTCCCGAGTTTTGGGGGCGACGCGAGGAACGTCAGGCTGGGTATGAGCACCGATGGACTCAATCCGTTCGGCAACCAGAGTAGCACACATAGCAGCTGGCCCGTGTTTGTATGGCCTTACAACCTACCCCCGTGGCTGTGCACCAAGCAAAAGTACATACACTTGAGTATTCTCATCCAGGGGCCAAAACAACCAGGTGTCGACATGCATTTGTATCTCGGGCTGCTGAAAGACGAGTTAGACACGTTGTGGAAGACGCCACCCCGTACGTGGGACGCGTACACTAGAGATTATTTCCATATGAGAGCCGCGTTGCTGACGACGGTCACAGACTATCCTGGTTACGCGTATGTATCTGCCCAGGTCGGCCACGGATTCTGCGGCTGCGTGAAGTGCATGGACGGGACCCCGCATCTCCAGCTACCAAGGGATCCCGGGTCTTCGAAAACCGTGTACCCAGGGGCTCGAAGGTGGCTTCGCCTGGATCACCCGTGGAGAAAACGCGGTGAGTTGTTCAATGGTAAAGACGAGCCCGATGGAGCCGCGCACTAGGAGCGGCGAAGAAATCGACGAGCTTCTGAAAAATTGGGACGAGTGCCCTTCGCCGGGAAAGAAAAGACCCAAGCCAGAGCCGCTGCTGGGTGTATGGAAAGCGAGGTCTGTTTTCCACGACTTGGAGTACTGGCCGGTCCTCCACGCGCCTCATAGCCTTGATGTGATGCACATTACGAAGAACGTTACGGAGAGTCTGCTTGGCACTATTTGCAATTCGGAGAAGTCCAAGGATGGGCCGAAAGCAAGATACGAAAAACATTTTGGCATTAGGAAAAATCTACAGGTCCCCGCCGATAGTGATGATGATGATGACGATGAGGATAAGACGGAAGGTCCTCCCCGCAAAAAGGCTAAGAAGAACACCGTGGTGCTTCCCGCTGCCTGCTTCACATTGAGTCCGCCGGAGCTTGAGCAGTTTTTCAGGTGCCTCGTAGAAGTCAAAGTTCCTCACGGATACTCAGGGAGTATAGGAAGATATCTGGACTTAGCGAAGAAGAGGTTCACCGGGATGAAGTCTCACGATTGTCATGTGCTCATGACGCAGATACTTCCTGTTGCGATCCGAGGGATAATGGACGAGCATGTCCGTGATACGTTGTTTGGCCTTTGCAACTTTTTCGACGTTATCACCCGGAAATCGATCGGCGTGAGGCAGCTCAAGATTCTACAGGATGAGATCGTGGTGATACTATGCGAGCTCGAGATTTACTTCCCGCCGGCATTCTGTGATATGTGTACATCTCCTTCTCCATGTCGTTGATGACATCAGGCATCTCGGCCCGACGTTTCTGCACTACATGATGCCGATGGAAAGGCAGAATGGTGTCCTGAAAGGATACGTTCGCAATAGGGCCCGTCCAGACGCAAGCATGGCCAAAGGATTTCTAACCAACGAGTGCATCTCTTTCTGCGACAATTACCTAAGCACCGAAGACGATCAGGATGTCGGTTTGTCCACCAGGACGCACCGTGGCAGACTCAACGGAGTCGGTCACCGCGAGGGCTGCCGCGACGTCCATGTCGGCATTCAAAAACGACGCGACGACTTTGATAGGGCTCACCGGGTCGCGCTACAACACTTAAAGTTGATCGAGCCTTTCGTGGAAGAGCACAAAAGCTTAATCAATCAGAATTATATTGAAATGGGCGGGCCGAGGAAGATGGGAGACGTAACCAAAGAGCACAACTCCGGCTTCACGCGTTGGTTCAAGCAAAGTCAACTGACTGAAGCACGGAGAAATGCCTTCTACGGAAGATGAAAAACTCATATACATCTTATCACAGGGCCCCGGGCAGAACGTAAGGACCTATCAGGGGTACGACATCTCCGGTTACAGATTCTCCACCGAGGACAAGGACATGAGTAGCGAAAATCAAAACTCAGGAGTAACTATGCTATCATATGGCGATGCCGAGACTAATGTGGAAGAAAGATACTTTGGAAAGATCGAGGAGATATGGGAGCTCAACTACTGCGGAGAGACGGTGGTGCCAATGTTCCGTGTGAGATGGGCCAAGAATGTCAAGAAAGAAGGACGGTATTTCACCACAATGGTTATACCCGATGCTAAATCGAAGAACGCATCCGCGAAAAATGAGCCATGGGTACTCGCTAGCCAAGTTGACCAATGCTTCTTCATCACCGACCCGTCAAGGCCTAGCCGTGTTGTCGTGAGGAGGGGCAAGAGGAGCATCATCGGAATGGAAGGAGACGCCAACGAGGAAGACTTCAACAAGAACGGTGATCCGAAGATCGAGGAGGAGTTCGACAAGCACTTCGACATGCCTACTACCGGTAAAGTAAGAAGGAAGACATCCCACCTACACACGGTTGTCCGTTCACGCGAAGAAATCTCAAGGTGGCCGGTATAAAGTATCGAGTCGCCAACAAAAAGGGAAAGAGACGCTAATTAAGCTAGATCGGAACCAATCGAGACAAATTAAGAAGAATTTTTGTGTGTATATACATGCATGTGTATGTGTGTATATGTGAGACAAGCACTTCTTTCTATATTATATATGTGCATGTGTATGTGAGACAAGCACTTCTTTCTATATGTATGTATGTGTATGTGATTCTTTTTTTCTTTGTAATTAAATAAAATATTAAAAAAATGTGGGGCAACCAGGATTCGAACCCATGCAATTAGACTTAAGTACCTCACAGCTAAACCAACTGGGCTAGTATAGATATCTGTTACATCCCGCGTTTCGGATATTTTATTCATATACCGACCCAATTCTGTGGCGCACCGTAGGAAGGATGCGCCATAGAAATCTCTTGGACTCGATGACATGTGGGTCCGCCCATCGTGGCCACAGAATAGGCCAAGGACATTCTGTGGCGCACCCTTATGTCGATGCGCCATAGAATTCTTACAATTCTGTGGCGCATCCCCCTGTTGGTGCGCCACAGAATTCCTTTCCTGTCAATGACATGTGGACCCGCGCGCTTATCGTCCAACACTTAGCAAAAATTCCCCTTCGTGTTCGTGTTCGTGCTCGTGCTCGCCGCGATCGAAGCTAGAACCCGCTCCGCCTTCGTGCTCGTGCCGCCGTGGAGCAACCATCAAGGAGGAGGAGCCGCGCCGTCGAAGAGGAGCACATCGAGGAGGAGGAGGAGCCGCGCCGTCGAAGAGGACCGCGCGCCGGCCGTGACCTAGGAGAGGAGGATCCGCGCCGTCGCCGTCTGCATCGACCGCCGCCGCTCGACACCGTCTTCCTCGAAGCCTTCAACCTAGGGCAGGTAAGCCCCTCTTCACATCTAGCACCTTGCCGCAATCTCTGAGACCCACAGACAAGAGCATCATCATAATCCTATATTCTGAGCACCTTGCTCCCTCGATCCGATCGATACGCTCGCGTTTGGTAGTTCGTTCTGTGGCTCGTATGTGCGAACCCGTTAGTCATGAGATGATAAGTACAGTAGGAAGGATGCAGAGCTCTTCGTGATCAGTTCGGATTATAGATTCGCTTGCTCGCGTTTGAGCTTGGATCTTTGACCGGTCACCTGTCAATTCGGTATGGCGGTATACTTCCATACAATTGCATCATTGTTGTTCTCTGTCTGTGGATTAAATTGGGTGACTAATCAAGCCTATATTAAGAACAGAAATCCCTGCATATGTCGTTGTAGTAGCGGACAACTCGAGCACGTATCATGGGCTTGCTATGCAACCACTACTAAACCTTACCTACCTTGCTGGACTGTGGCTAGTAGAGTACATTGCTACAGAATAATTAGCCCCATTCGTTCAACATTAGGCCCAGAAATTAGTTACTGCTGTTCTGTTGCATCAATGAAATCTGTGTGTTATGTGAACAAGCTAACTGGTCCATTGATGTTTTCTGATGCATGCAAAATCAAACACTAAATGACATTATGCTCCTTTCTTGCATTGGCTTAACTGTTGTACTAAATTGATTAGCCTTTTTCTTGAGTGATCTGCCTACCATAGAGCAATTAGGAGGTGCTATGAGGAGCTGGGTGGCGATGGAAATAGGCTGGTCTCTGAAATGTGGGGCCAGGAGGTTTTTTGTGTGGTTCATACAAATGTCAAGGAAATATATGTGCTTGTAGGTTTTTTGTGCAGGTTATTTCTTTTTGAGATGCCAATGTTTCGCGAGGAAGTTGATTCATTTCCTTCCGAGCGAATTTCTGGCACTCCTAGACATAGGAAAAATAGCATAGGTCATGCCAAAATTTTCTATGAATTTTGTACTTAGTAGTTTCATAGGAAAATGATTTTGTGTGTGTATTGGATTAGAATTCCTTTTTCCCATGTCTTTTCAGATTCTCTATATCTGTGTGTATTGGATTAGAATTTTGTACTTAGTAGTTTCATAGAAAAATAGCATATCATCTGGTCTATCTTATGAGGCCTAGGCCCTAATCAACTATTTTTACTAAAGAGAACATCTTGATTGACCAAAACTGTTAACCAGGATATATCCATTGAGAGTGCCATTATAGTTGTGCCATTAATTCATACAGAAATATTATAAATGATATATCCATTGAGAGAATTTCACGGTGGACATCTGGTACAATGTTGCTCTCCTTAATCATATCAATGGATGCTAAATAATTATGTCTCTGCTCCCTCCCTGCTATATTGGTGTTGTTTCCATTACTGGCTAATCGGTGCTACCCTCATTGCGAAGTAGCTACTTTGGTTGCTGCTTTTCTGTTGGGCTTTGAGTAATAATGTCTTCTTCTGATCCCTAGATCCTAGTTTTCTTTGATGGGGTTGATTCTCTCAGCCTTTTTGTAAATTGGTGGAACACTCGACTAGACAGCTCGAAACAAACTTAATATCTACTGGTAGCAAAGTATAGTAGTGGCTTTTACGACACTAGAGCTCATGATGATAAAATGAAAATACACACTACTAGACCTGTAGCAAAACCCCGTGGAAGCAAAACCAACTCAACATATTACAGCAAGCACAGAACGACACAAACAGATACTCGTCGGTGTCTTACCAAGAATCAAGAGATAGTACAACAAGCATCACTTGTGGCATATACATACGACAGAACCATATTTCACCGTCACACCTCCTTCTAAGTAAAGTAACGCAAATCTAATTATAGAGCTAAAAATTTATCCTCATTCCAAAGCACCTACTCCAAGGCAATAGGTCGGAGATACTTAATAAACTACCTATAGCTTGCAGATGGGGCTACAGATAGGTAGCAGCTGCAGGGCAAGTATCCATGCAAGGGACATGTGTACCTCACAGGAGCGCAGGTTCAGCCTGTCGTTTCATCATACAGGCAGCCTCAATATGGCGTCTAGAGGGATCTCCGACGAGACGCGGGCATTGCCAGAGCTGCAGAAGACAGTGGTGGTGGTGCGACGGTCACACTGCTGGACAGACGGACGAGGCTGGGCTTCCTCCTAGTGCTGCAAACGATTTTATTTTCAGTGTCATGTAAAGAACTAGTTCACTGTAATAGTACGAGCAGACGAAATAAACAAGAGACTGTATGTTAGCGGCATACTAGTACTTGGGTTGAACTAAATATAACTCTGATGCGAACAATGAGTTACAGCCACAACAACATGGCTATAGTTCAACATTAGTGCAATTTCAGTGTTAGGGGACACGACAAGCAGCTGTGCAGCAGCAAAGGCAAGATTAAAAAAAAAGCACACCGTGTGTAGGTGGTAAATATCATTAGTGCTTGCTCTAGGCACATCAGCTGTAGGTAGCTCCATCTTGTGTTGTCAAGTGAAAACCCAAAAAAATCATAGCAGAAATTATTATCTTCCTAAATCACCTACTCCCATTGTTTGGCAAGAAGTAGCAACATCCAAAAGGTCGTTTAGACTGAATATACAACCAACTGGTCGGATTGTCTGATTAGATTACCAAGCTCGTAGATCCTGCTGCATCTGGACACCAGCTGCACCACAAGTATACATTTGGGTATTAAATCATACTTCTCTTGCGGAATGCACAACGTGCCAATGCCTGAGTGCTTCGCCAGTGTAAATAAATAGTAGTAATAAATAGTACCACTAATTTTCCTAATCAATTAAAATACTAATAAAAAGAAACTTCTGAACCTCCACAATATACCTGTGAACATCATATTCAGTGACATGAAAATGACATTTGATCTCACCCCTTTAAATATCTGGTAGAGTACATGATATATTTTTCTGGATTTGCTGCAGACTAAGTCTGTTTTGGTTGAAATATGAGATTATTTTAGTGTACATTCACTACTCCCTCTTACAACTACTTGTGTACTTACTTTCGATAACTGTGTTTTAATATTTTAAAGAAGTTATTTATGTATAGTCCGGGTGTTCCCTACTATTTCCATGCCATCAAATGTGTTGCTATCTCAGGACTATACTGAATGAGACAGCCACTTTGTGCGCTGTGTCAGTCAGCGTTCTCTGTCCATTTTGTTCCGAGACGATGCCATGTTTGTTGATTCCTCTTGTTATTCTTGTTGTCTCTTGAATCCTAATCAACGTGCCTTGCCATAAATCAAACACCCACCAGGTCTTTACTTGTTGATTCCTCTTGGATTTTCTTTGATCAATTTTACTCTATGTTATGTGGACAACAACACCACATTCTTGGAAAAAAATCCAACTTAAAAACTCAAATTTGAATGTTATTACAGAAACATGTCTGGCTCTTCCAAGCACGTGTCCGTGCCCGAAGCCGGTGCCGAGGAAGAGGGCTGGGAGGCCCACGCTGCAACCAGAAGTGAGCAAGAGGACGTTGATTGGGGGTCCTTGGAGGAAGAGGACCAGGATAAGAGCACCGATGGTGGTGGCACTGACCGCACGGCGGCTGGTGGTAGCGGCGACGCCGCCCCGACGACCGATAAGACGAATAAGAAGCCCCGGGCCCCAAGGAAGGATCGTAGGCCGCAAGTGCTCGCGAATGTCACCGATACAATCACCGAGGTCTCGCCGAGTGGCCTACCATTGGCGCCTCGATCTGTTACCTCAGGGTACGGCATGCAGCTAGGGTGCATCGTGCGGGAAAGCATGTCGATCAACACGACTGACCTTAGACACGACGACAACAAGGCTTTGGTCGAAATCCTTCTGAAGAAGCTTCACCAGCGATACACGTTCCCGGAGCCGTTCAACAAAATGGTGGACTCTTTAGCCATCACGAAGATGAGCACCGCGTTGAGCAGCTGGAAATCCCGGGTGAAGAAGAAGATTGAAAAAGGTAAAAGCTGGGAGGAGATCAGTCGAAAAGACCCGACGCTTCAGAAAGAAGATTTCGAGATATTTAAGGAGTACTTGAACACCGAGGAGTGTAAAAAATGGACAAAATGGGGGCAGGATATGCGGGACCAAAACATAGGGCACCAACATCTCGGAAGCGGTGGTTACCAAGGAAAACAGCCTATTTGGGAGAAGGAGGACCGCGAGATGGAACGTCTCGGAAAAGATAACCCCTGGCACAAAATCACGGACTTACAAGTTAGGAACTTTGTCCGATCCCGGTACTTCTTAGACTGGAAGACGGGGGAATTCGTGACGAAAGACGAGGACGTGAAGGAATTTGAGAAACATTTGGTAAGGACACATATATCTCAAGTACATGTATATTGCATTGATCTAATAATTAGATAATGGGCTCACCTTAATTTCCTTTTGTCCGAAGGAGAGGGAGTTGCGGAAATCTGACTCGTCCGAAGGGTCGACGAGTCGGTGGGACACGCCTTTCAACAGAGCGACGAACGCATACAAGCAAAGGCCGTTGGATGCCCCGCCGACGTCAGCTGGCCGCATCTCCGGCTTTGGGCTAAACATGAAGGTAGCCGAGTACTACTCAGATGCCAAGTCAAAAAAGAAGAGGAAGACGACATCGACTAAGGATGATGAGGAGGTCGCGGAGCTGAAGAAGAAGATGGCGGCTCTAGAGAAGAAACTGGAGAGCAGAGAGGTGGACCCCGACAGGCTCAACCGATTAGTGGATGAGAGGCTCAAGGAAGTCATCCCCGCTGGGCTGATGGAGGGGCTAGCTTCCTGGAATGCGGGGGGTCAAATTGGGCCGATCCATCTGCCCAGCTTCATCGGCAGCAACTCAAGCATGAACCAGCAAGTGCCGCCGCAACAGCTGACCCCCAGACGCCGGCGCCACTCCTTCTGGTCACATCGCCGCCCCTTCGGCAGCAATGCCGAAGAATGATGGGCAGGGCACCGTCGCCCTTGTCTCGACACCCGCCGAGCTAGACGCCATCACCAAGGTAACTAATTAGTTAATCGTGATCTAACTACGCATTCTCAAGATGACTGTCATCTCATGATGCCTGGTATGTTGCACAACAGGACGAACCTTGCGTACTCCTGCATCGTGTGGTGCCGGCGGAGAGTTGGTGATGTTGCTACCGCACTATTATACAACCCATGCAACGCACTATGCACCACTCTCGAATGGACCAGAACGTGATGAAGGTGAAGTTGGCCAATGTAGTGCCGGAGTATCGCGACGTCCTCCCCCCCTTTCAACCTCCAGGCTGCGACGAGGAAAACTTGGTACTTGGAGAGTGCACGACTTGGGTGATGCAATGGCCGAAGAGCCAGATTCGTCTTGGGGGGGGTCTTGTGATCAAGCGCAACACCGGCGCCACATCCCCTATGGCCCCGCAGAATAAGATCGTCCGGCCCATGAAGAAAAGAGCCCTTCAGACTGCACCCAAGGCCGCCGCCCCTCAGAAGGAAACAGTACTCGTCGCCACCACCACCACCCAGAAGGAACCGGCGGTTGTTGCCACCACCACCCAGAAGGAACCGGCGGTTGTTGCCACCACAACAAGGCACAAAGTGTTGTTGGGAAATATGCCGCAACGACCGCCCAAAAGATCATCAAAAGCAGTTGTGCCTCAACCGCCGGCATCACAGCCGCCGGCATCACAGCCGCCGTCACCACCAAAGGACGTGGACAACCAGTTTGCTGGAGCCGCCGGTGTCGAAGACTATCATTACGATGACAATGTCGACATCAATGCCTACCTCAACACGGGCTACAGCCAAGATAGGTACATGCCTGATATGAATCGTGACGACGAAGCCTTCCGCAGTCACGACGATCAACCTAGACGTACTGAAGTCACGCAGCGTCTGACCTACCCGGAGGGTACAGTATTCAGCCCTGGCACACTGCATAAGACAATCGAAGGGTCGTCCCGAGCACCCGCACCCCCAGCTCCCTCACCCCCCAGCCCGCAGCAGATCAAGCCACCGCCAGCAAGAAGATTAGGAAGAGACCTGCTAAAAAGGTCCAGCATACTAAGATCTTGGCCGACGCCGTGATACGACCCCCTAAGGATGGCTTGACCCGCTTGCATGAAGCTGGGAAACCGATACTGGGTCCGGACGAGATACATGGGGCAACTGGACCAATGCTCACATTGCAGAACATTATCGTGATGCTAGAGGGTCTCTTCTTCAAGACAAGTGTCCAAATTACCCTGTGTTCACGGTCAAGGTGCTAGAGGGCCCGGACTTCGTCAACGAAGACCCGCGGGACTGTTCTTCATAGAGTATGAGGATATCTTCAGTCTGTTTCACTCGAGACGGCTGGACTATAACTTGGTCCGCCTATACGCGCTCAATGCTCAGCTGCAGATCCAGCGAGAGTTACCCCCTAACGTTATGGTAACGGATCCCTACTACATGCGTGATAGCCAGCTGGAGGAAGGATCAAGTACACGGACCAAGGCAGTGAAGTACCTCGAGAGCTTCATGTTGAGAAACGGTCAGAACAAGACGGACATTCTTTTGCCTGTCTTCCCCGAGTAAGTCTCGCGATCGTCTTAGCTAATGTTTTTTTTTCTAGGTTTCATCCATTGCTTATCCTCGATTCAATTGCATGTGTTGAGCAGGGACACATACTGCACACTCATCGTGCTTTGCCCACAATATTCACTTGCCCAATACTTCGACTCGTCGAATGTGACGAAGAGGAAAGACTACACCAGAATAAGGGGTGTTCTCGATGAGGCTATCAATGGCTACGCCCAAAATGGGGCACATTCGAAAAGAAACAAGAATGTATCAGGCCGGCTACTGGCAAATACGGGTTCAGGCACGTGACCGATTTCCCCTGCATCAAGCAGCGGCTTGGAGCACGAAAGAGGCCTTCTATGCCCTCCATCACCTCAAAGGGATTGTCCGCGATGCAAACAATTTGAATCATCCTTCTAGACCGAGACTGGTCCAACAAAATGGCGGGGGAAATCTCACAGGAAGATCTTATACAAGATTTTCATCGCATCAAAGTCAAGTTGTCGGAGATAATCATTGAAGATGTCAACAAAAAGGGAGGGCCCTTGCACCAACCCATAGGGTTATGCCAGAGGGATATCCAGGAACGCCTAGAGCGGCAGGCTGATCGTAGGTCGTGGATGACGAAGGAGCTATATAAGCCGTTTCCGGCGCCGCTCCAGTTGAGGTATCGTTGATCGAGGTGTGCGTAGCTAGCTACTATTAGTTTGTTTAACAAAATTTGCTTAACTTATATAAGCCTAGCTACTATATTAGTTTAGCTCTAAACTTAGGCATAGCTAGCTACTATAGTTTGCTCTAAACTTAGGCCTAGCTAGCTACTATTAGTTAGCTCTAAACTCCTAGCTAGCTACTATTAGTTTGCTCTAAATTAACTTAGGCCTAGCTAGCTTTATGTTTGTATATCTTTGATGTTTATTTTTTGTTTCCTTAGTTGTTTTTTGCATTATACTTACTAATATGCTTTGTGTCTATCTATATAGATGACGTACTACGTGGTGTTCGAGGTCGGGTTCCAGGAGTCTATGACGAGTGGAAGGACTGCAAAGCACAGGTCGACAAGTTCAGCGGCAACTGCTATAAAGGATACAAGACTAGACACGAGGCGGTTGCGAAGTGGAGGGACCACCAGTCGAAACAGATGAACAAGATGAACAAGATGAACAAGATGGAGGCCTCCTACAAGCTACCGTTCTTGCTCACCATCGTCGCCGTGCTTGTAGTCTATTTCATCTTAGCTTAGGCATTTGTAACTTGACAACTCGAGTAACTATGTGGTGACAATTATTGTTCGATGATGTGTTTGACAACTCGAGTAACTATGTGATCACTTTGAGCCAAATTCGATACTTTGCACAATGTATCACTATTGTGATTAAGTAACTTTGTAAAATATCAGTAATATGTTATATGTTGTCAAATATCACTGCTGTGAATAATTCCTGTATAATTCATGTATATTCAAACTGTATACAGCAGAAACAATTTAAATTTCGAAATATAGCAGATGATTCTGTGGCGCACCATTGGAGAATTCTGTGGCGCACCCAATTCTGTGGCGTACCGTTAAGGGATGCGCCACAGAATCCTCCATTTCTGTGGCGCACGGTCCAGGTGCGCCACAGAATCCACTATTTCTGTGGCGCACGGGTCTGGTGCGCCACAGAAATTATTTTTGTGGCGTGTGTTCTGTGGCGCACCCCTGTGGCCCCAGGGTGCGCCACAGAATAGGATTTTGGTGCGCCACAGATAAGGGTTTCCCTACTAGTGTTGAAACCATTCCGGATGCCGGTCATCTGGGTCTTTCAAAAGTTGTTGGTCCTGCCGTGCTTCCTTTGTATCATTTGTCTTCCCATACACGCCCAAGAAGCTTAGCAGGTTCACGCAAATATTCTTCGTAACATGCATCACGTCGATTTTAGAGCGGACATCTAGGACTTTCCAATACTGTAGCTCCCAAAATATCGATTTCTTTTTCCACATGGGTACGTGCCCGTCAACTCCCAGCGGAACTGATTGCCCGCTAGGACCCTTTCGAAAGATGACTTTCAAATCCTTGACCATATCAAATATCTCAGCTTCAGTATGTTCCACAGGCTTCGGCCGGTGATCTGCCTTGCTGTTGAAATGCTTGCGTTTCTTTCTAACGTTACGATTTCGAGGAAGAAATCGACGATGACCCAGGTACACGTTCTTCCTACAATTATCCAAAAATACACTTTCAGTCTCATGTAAGTAGTGCGTGCATGCTTTGTATCCCTTATTTGACTATCCCGAAAAGTTACTGAGAGCAGGCCAATCGTTGATGGTTACAAAAAGCAACGCTCATAGGTTAAATTCCTCTTCTTTGTGTTCATCCCACACAGGTACACCAGGTCTGCCCCACAACTATAAAAGTTCATCAACTAATGGCCTTAGGTACACATCGATGTCGTTGTCGGGTTGCTTCGGACCTTGGATGAGCACTGGCATCATAATGAACTTCCGCTTCATGCACAACCAAGGAGGAAGGTTGTAGATGCATAGAGTCACGGGCCAGGTGCTATGGCTAGAGCTCTGCTCGCCAAAAGGATTCATGCCATCAGTACTTAGACCAAATCTTATGTTCCTTGCGTCAGCTGCAAAATCTTTGAACTCTCTGTCGATCTTTCTCCATTGCGTTCCATCAGCGGGGTGTCTCAACTCCCCGTCGGACTTACGGTCCTCTTTGTGCCATCGCAACAACTTGGCATGCTCTTTGTTCCTGAACAGGCGTTTCAACCGAGGTATTATAGGAGCATACCACATCACCTTGGCGGGAACCCTCTTCCTGGGTTTCTCACCCTCAACATCGTCACCAGGGTCATCGCCTCTGATCTTATAACGCAATGCAGTGCATACAGGGCATTCATTCAAATTCTCGTATGCACCGCGGTAGAGGATGCAGTCGTTAATGCATGCATGTATCTTCAGAACCTCTAAACCTAGAGGTCATACAACCTTTTTTGCTTCGTACGTACTGGCGGGCAACTCGTTATTCTTCGAAAACATATTCTTCAACATTTTCAGCAAATTTTCAAATGATGAGTCAGCTACACCTTCCCGTGCCTTCCATTTCAGCAAATCTAATGTGCAGCCCAGCTTTTTTAGACTATTGTCGCATCCTGGGTACAGCGACTTCGTGTGATCCTCTAACATGCGATCCAAATTCTCCCTCTCCTTGTCAGTTTCGCAGCGTCTCCGTGCATCAGCAATGGTCCGACCAAGATCATTAGCGGGCTCATCATGTGCCTCTTCTTCACCTTCACCAAACCCTTCCCCACCTTCAGCATCATCCTCCATGAAAGTATCACCAAAAGCGTCATGATAGTTGAAATCAATATCATCCTCTTCTTCATCTTCTTCCATTCTAACCCCTTTTTCTCCATGCTTGGTCCAACAATTATAGCTTGGCATGAAACCATGCCGAAGCAGGTGCATGTGAACGACTTTTGAGGAGGAGTGACCCTTCTCATTCTTACATTCAGCACATGGACAGATAATAAACCTCGCTGCTTGTTCGCATTGCCACTACGAGGAAATCTTTCAAACCCGTAGTGAACTCGCCGGAGAGTCGGTTACCGTACATCCATTGGCGATTCATCTGCATTATTATTATATAAAGTATATAATTAACCATCATGCATTTGTTAAACTAACTAGCTGGAAATAATACAAATCATGAAAGGTTCAAGTTGCTAACCGCGATCGCGGAGGTAAAATAAATGAAAACGCTCAAGTGTGGCTCGGACACTTCATATCATGTGTGTTTCATGCTCTCGGGCATTTCATCAAACACCTTGTGTGCATAGGAGGAACAAAAAGCAAACCCACCACCCCTTGTGAATATTGTGAGTAGAAGTGACACCAAATGTGGCTAAGTGCAGCCAGCTGAGCCCTATATATAGGGATGGGCCTTTAGTCCCGGTTCACCTGGACAACCGCGACTAAAGGCCTTCGGGCCAGTCTGAGAACCTATTAGTCCCGGTTGGCCTGGCCAACCGGGACTAAAGCCCCTCCCGTCCGCCAGTTGTGGACCGAGCGCGCTGGGCCCAGACTGTTGGTCGCGGGTCTCCACCCGAACCACGACTAAAGACCCCTATGGTCACGGGTCGATAATTTTGGGGACTATTGGGGGCGTATGGAAGGCCTATTTTCTACCAGTGTGGGATGTTAGGTGCGTACATATACTGCATCCATAAATAACATAGGCTTGTATATGTAGCGGGACCAATACCCAAGTGGTCAGTAGAGAGGATGGCAAGCACAATCCATGTACACCAACTGGCATCGACTTCAACACAACAAAATGTCTTGAGGGAATGAGATGCATTGGGAATTTTAGTTCAGCCAGGATACACTTTCAGGGTCGTTAAACGGTGCCTGTTCGTGATCCCCATGCTTCCTTGTAGGAATTTTAGATATCTGGTTTTTTTGCCTTGCTTGCTTGGTCAGTCAGCCAGTCATCGGGTTGCTTCAGTACAAGCCGATGCTTCCTTCGGCCCTTGGCAAAAAAAGCACCTACAAGGTTCGCGTCCTGTACCTCCACACCGCGCCTTTGCACTACTAGAGATTTGCTTATAGCAGCATATCCTACCACAGGCGAACAAGAAAAACCATGCGCCTGGGCTAATTAGCGCAGGCGAACAGGTAAACGGTGCGCCTGGGGTAAGCCTGTTACCCCAGGCGAACGAAACTCAGCCGCGCCTGGGGTAAAGTGTGGCAGGGCCACCACAGCCGACCCCTGGCACTCTTCCTTTTCCCCAGGCGAACAGAATACCTGTTCGCCTGCGGTATAACAAATACCCCAGGCGAACCCGGGCAGAAGCGCCTGGGGTAAAAAGTGGACTGGGGTAGCTCCCGTTAGCGCAGGCGTACGACATCTCTGTTCTCCTGGGATAAGGAAACGCCTGGGGTAGAACCCCTTAGCGCAGGCGCATCCCATGCCATATTCGCCTGGGGTAATCTTTGTCCTCAATATAAGTGCGGCCAGCACCACCACCACCCCTATCCACCCACTCACTCACTCACTAGTCCAAACTCGAGCCATTAGTGCTCCTAGCTCAATCCCCCACACCCCTCCACCATTTTTAGCTAATTTAACCAATCATGTTTGTTATATTTTAGCTAGTATGCTACCCCACTTTCCCTCTTCCAAATCTCTCCACTAGATCTACTAACCGGACACTAGATCTCACCACAAATGCACCACTAGCTACTTCTAGATCTATCACTCTCTTATCGGTCGTCTCTCCGGTGATCTTCGACGTTGTCATCGCGTCTATATATTTTGCATTGTGTGTCATCTTAATAGGTGCGTGGGATTGGTCGGTGGATGAGAATCCGTTCTCTATTTCATTTTATTGTGTTGCCATGAGGATGAGTTGCCAATGTTTTGCCGAAATGTTGATTCATTTCCTTTTCGGAAAATTTCTGGCGCTCCGCGTTACACCTTTTGTAGGAAGGTCATGCCGAAATTTTCCGTGAAAACCGGATCTAGTTAATGAAACCTTTCTCTCTTGCATTTTGTAGCAATGGTCATTGCGATGAGGACAAGCGTGGTGCATAGGTACGTGCGACGGCCGAGATGCATCGAAACAACCGCACCGAGATAGAGTGTCCGTGTCGGAAATGCAAGCTGGGGTCTTTGTTCAAACCAGAATCTGGTAATGTGGAGAAGCACCTCCTCAGGTATAGTTTCATGGAGGGCCAAACTAAGTGGATGGATGATGATGAAGACGATGATCACGTCGAGACCAATTGGGCGGCGACATGTGAAGATGATCAGGAGGAGTCTGAACATGGCAATGGAGAGGACGAAGAGGCTGTCGACGAAGACGACTATAATGAAGAAGAAGGGACTCATGGTGATCAACAACATGAAGACGAGGACATGGACACTCCGCTAACTTCAGTCGTGCGGGACCCTCATGTTCAAGATCTTCTTCTCAAGAACACGTCGACCGACGCCAGACGTAAATCTAAGATCACGCAACTACATATAGACTCTGCAACTCCGTTGTATGACGCAAGTCGCGGGGCGGAGGAGTCACGCTTGAGAGTAGCTCTGGATCTTCTAGAGATGAAGGCAAAACACGGATGGACCGACACAAGCATGGACGATCTTCTGCGATACCTGAAGACGCACTTACCTGATGGGAACACATGTGCTAGTAGTCTACAGGAGGCCAAGAAAATCGTGTGCCCCCTCGATTTACCGCACACAAAATACCACGCTTGCGTCCGTGACTGCATAATTTATCGTAACGAGCACGCGGACCAGATCGAATGTCCGGTGTGCGGTGCTGATCGTTACAAGAGGGGGACGAAGAAAGCTCCTAGGAAAGTTGTGTGGTACTTTCCACTCATTCCCGTCTGCAGCGGTACTTCGTGGACCCCAAGGAAGCAAAGCTCATGCGCTGGCACGAGGACAGAAAGAAGGCGGTGCTGAGAGATCCAGAACGTGTTGAAAAACCAGTGCTAACACACCCTTCAGATGCACGTCAGTGGAAAGCATTAGACGCATTCGATGAAGAATTCGGGAACGACCCAAGGAACATCAGGCTTGGTGCGAGCACCGACGGTCTCAATCCGTTTGGCAACCAGAGCAGCAAACATAGCACCTGGCCCGTGTTTGTATGGATGTACAACCTCCCCCCATGGCTGTGTCTGAAGAGGAAGTACATACACATGAGTATGCTGATTCAAGGGCCGACCCAGCCAGGGAGCGATATCAACCTGTATCTCGAGCTATTGAAGGAGGAGCTAGACACATTGTGGGAGGAAGGGGTGGAAACATGGGACGCCTTCAAAGAAGAAACTTTTCATATGAGAGCCGCACTGATCACGACGGTGCAGGACTATCTCGGATACGGATATATTGCGTGTCAGGTGTGCCATGGACACAAGGCTTGTGTCAGGTGCATGGAATTTACCCCGTTTCTACAGCTACACAAGGATCCCGGATCTTCTAAAACCGTATACATGAGGAATCGAATGTGGCTACCACAGAACGAACCGTGGATAAAGCGCGGAGACCTGTTCAATGGTAAAGATGAGCTCGATCTACCTCCACGCAAGAGAAGAGGAGAAGAGATCGATACTCTATTGAAGAATTGGAAAACGTGTCCTCCGTCGGGAAAGGTACAGAAGCGGAAGCGAGGAGAGAAAAAGTGTCCTCCGCCAGAAGGACCGCTCTTGGGGGTATGGAAAAGGAGGTCCGTGTTTTGGGACTTGCGGTACTGGCCAATCCTCGGAGTGCCTCACTGCCTTGATGTCATGCATATCACGAAGAATGAGTGTGAGAGCTTGCTTGGCACCTTGTTCAACATGCCAGATAGGACCAAAGACGGGCCAAAATCAAGATACGACCGGATGGTCCTGAATATCAGGAGCGAGCTTCACTTACCGCCTTCTACGCGTGAACAGACGGAGGAGGACGAGGATGAGGTGGAGGAGATGGACGACCGCAAGCGGAAAAGGGCTAAGAAACACCAAACTCACCGCATGAAACCCTCTTGCTTCACTCTAAGCCCCGACGAGCTCGCGCAAATATTCACATGCCTCCTCGGAGTGAAATTTCCCTTAGGTTACGCGGGGCTGATAAGCAGATACCTAGACGCGGAGAAAAAAATCTTCAGCGGGATGAAGTCTCATGACTGTCACGTGATGATGACGCAGATACTTCCGGTTGCAATCAGAGGGATAATGGAACCGCACGTCCGTCAAACGCTCACTGGCCTCTGTAAGTTTTTCGACGTCATCACTCGGAAGTCGATAAGCGTGAAGAAACTCGGAAGGCTGCAGGAAGAGATCGTCACCATCCTATGCGAGCTTGAGATGTACTTCCCACCTGCCTTCTTTGATATTATGGTACATCTCTTGGTCCATATCGTGGACGATATCACCAATCTTGGGCCGGCATTCTTGCACAACATGATGGCGTTAGAAATAATAAACGGGATCATCAAATCATTCGTTCGTAACAGGGCACACCCGGATGGAAGCATCGTCCAGGGATTTCTCACCGAAGAATGCATCTCTTTCTGCTAGAATTTTCTAGGCGATGAGAAGCCAGCTGTTGGTTCGCCCGCAAACAAGCACCTTGACAGATTCATGGGGGTAGGCCACAACACTGGCAAAAGGGTAATCGACGCGGACTCCTGTGGTCGGAGAGCTGATTTTGAAAGGGCCCACCTAGTAGTGTTACAACACATCGACGATGTCGACCCTTGGATAGAAGAGAACAAAACCGCGATAAAAAACAATTCTCGCAGGCCGATGACGGAAGATGAGATATTTAGAGCACACAACTCCTCTTTCGCGAGATGGTTCAAGAAGTAGATTGATGCCGATCCCCCGCCAATGACATGTCAGAAAGATAAAATTGTATTGGCCTTGTCATATGGCCCCGCGCCCAATCAGATGACTTATCAAGCATACAACATCAATGGGTACACATTCTACACGGAGGAAAGAGACAAAAGTAGCGACTATCAAAACTCGTCTATAACGATGGAATCTTACACGGGCGAAGAGATTAGAAGATACTACGGAAAGATTGAGGAAATCTGGGAGCTTGACTACGTTGGGGTAAAGCTGCCGATGTTCCATGTCAGATGGGCTACAAACGTCACGAAAGAAGACGAATATTTCACCACTATGTCGATGTCTGAAGCCAACAAACCCAAGTCCAAGAACCCCACCGCGCAAAATGAGCCCTGGGTATTGGCTAAGCACGTGGAGCAATGCTTCTTCATAACCGACCCGGCAAAGCCTAGTCGTGTTGTCGTAAGGAGAGGAAAAAGGGCCCTCGTCGGAATGGATGGAGTCGCCAATGAGAAGGACTTCGACGGCTTAGTCGGAGACCCGATGATGGAAGAACCCGGTGAAGACGATGCACCATACACCACAAGAAGAAGCAGGACCACACTACCTAGGGCAGGTCTTCCATTCACAAGAAGAAGTCATGATATGGTGGTCACGTACTCAACATCGACCAAGAAAGGCAAGAGTAAGATTGTGACGAAAGGTTGAGAGAGGGAAATACTCGCGATATGTGCGATATAACATGCTAATAGCTACTATGTACAATGTGTTTTCAGAGAGAAACACTTGCGGTATCTCGCTAAATCAATCTATTTACGCTCGATGCGACACTAAATATTTTTGCACATGTTAACTTTCATATGTATGTAATTTTTATGTGAAAAACAATGTGGGAGCCCCATATAATAGCATTCGTATTGCACGATGTGTCCCGGGCCGGGGTGGGCTGTGTAATTTAGAAAATCTTAGCACATGCGCATATGTGTGAATATGCGCCTGGGGTAATCTTTATCACAGGCGCTTCTGAGAGAACATGCGCCTGGACTAAGGCTATGTGGGCCCGCGCAAACCAAAACCCTACGAATTTTAGCGCAGGCGCATCTACTAGGTTATGCGCCTGGGGTATGGCTCTGTGGGCCGGCGCATAACAGGGCATCAAGCGAAGCACATTGGTACCGGTTTGTGATACAAACCGGTTCTAAAGGGTCTGTCCCCTGGGGCCCCCCTCCCTGCAGCAAATGGCCGCAAGGCCTTTAGGACAGACCCTTTAGAACCGGTTTGTATCACAAACCGGTTCTAACAGTTTAGCGCAGGCGCATTTTCTAGGTTATGCGCCTGGGGTATGGCTCTGTGGGTCTGCGCATAACGAATCGCTACGAACTTTAGCGCAGGCGCATTTTAGTTTTGTTCGCCTGGGGTAAAGGGTAGCGCAGGCGCATATCACTCGTTGTGCGCCTGTAAGTCCTCGCTCTGCTAAACCCCCAGCCCGCACACTTCCTTTCTCTCTAGATCTTGCGCGCCCGCACACTTCCTCTCGATCCCCAAACCGCACGCCGCCGTCGTCTCTCTCATCGCACGCCGCCGTCGTCGTTGTCGAGCAGCAGGAGGAGGAGCGGGAGCAGCAGCAGGAGGAGGAGCAGGAGCAGCAGGGGAGGAGGAGCGGGAGCACGCCGCGCGCCGTCCCTCTCATCGTCGTCGTCCACGCCGGCCGTCGTCACCCACGCCTCCGTCGCCAACGCCCGTGTGCAGTAGTGTTGCTTTCCCCTGCAAACTACCCCTGCATCTAGACATCGATCGATGTCCATGGCCCTGCAGTTGCTGCTACCGTGCCCCATACAAACGCATGTATAATCAAATTCCACCGAATGATGTCCATGGCCAAATCAATAAAATCAGATGCACATCCAAGTGCTAATTTATCAAACTGTTAAGTGGTAGACTGAATAAAATTCATAACTTGCTTGCAGTTGCTTGAATATGTGTTTTTCTCACGTTTGGGCTGGGTATATAAATACACATACACTTATTCAGATTGTAGAGTGCACAAAACAGGGGTTATATCATTGTGTCATCTTCATTTCAGAAATTATTACCTACGGTTTTTCAGCTTGTAGAGTGCACAAAACAGGGGTTTATCTCAAAAATGCTGCTGTTGCTTTGATAAATGCTGCTGTTTCTAGTGTTTCAAATTTAGTCTTTGCTAGAAGTACTCTAGTGAAACTATTAGCACAAGTACTAATTTATCTATTCCAATATGTTCAGTTTAAGTGGTTTAAGTTACTCCAGGAAGCAAGTTCTAAATTCTTGCTGAAATTTTAGTTAACAAAGTTTGCATGACACAAATTGCATGATGACACAGATATATGAATTTCCTGGGAGTTTTTGTGCCATGTGATGACAGCAATGCAAGAAACTGTTTTTGTGGCCATGTGTGCATTCAATTTATGTTGCAGGTACATTGAGTGCCAATGTTTTGCCGGAACATTGATTCATTTCCGTTCCGGCGAATTTCTGGCACTCCGGCATGACCATTTATAGCCGAGGTTATGCCGAATTTTTCCGGTGACTAACCGTATACGTTTTGTCTACTGCTAGGCATGTCTTCTTCTACTACGGATCCGGCTTTATTGGACCACTACATCCTTATGGCCCGAGAGTCGCAAGAGGAAGATCGGACACAAACTGACGAGCTCCCCGATGTCGAGCCCCACAATGATGACGGGCTCACCGATGGCGAGGAGGAAACCACTGATAGTGGCGCCGGGGGTCCCTCAGGGAGCAGCACGACGGGAAAGAAGCGTCGGCAGCGAGCTCCGAACAAGGTCGGCACCGTTCGAGAGAAATTCACGGAGGTGGATACTTCCAGTGGTACGCCTGTGATGCCATTGGACCTTGTGAAGGGGTACTTCCTCCAACTTGGCGCGATCCTTGGAGACGCCGTCAATGTCAATGAGCCGACTCTCAAGAAGAAGCTAACTCTGCGCGCCCAACTCATCTCGAGGCTGCACGCGCGGTACGAGTTCCCTCCCCCCTACAACAACGAGAATCTGAAGGGCAACCTGGTGAACAAACTCGCCCTCACTAGATTCACCAAAGCCCTGAGAAATTACAAGACTATGGTGAGGGTGATGATTAGGGACGAGGAACCATTCGAAGAGATCCATCGCCACTTCCCGCGGATTACGCCTGATGACTTCAAGACTTTCCTAGAGAACCAGTCGCTTGATTTCACTAAGAATCAAACGGAATGGGGGAAGGAGCTAGCGTCGAAGAACATCGGTCACCACAATCTCGGCTGTCGTGGCTACGACGGGAAGGAGCCAGTTTGGGCGAAAGAGGACCAGGCCTACATTGAAAAAGGGATTGAGAACCCTTACGCCAAGTATGCCCATGACCCGCAATTCCAGAAATTCATGAGGTCGAGGTACAGAAAAGTAACTCCGACAGGGGAACTTGTCTCGGACCCGAAGATGGTGGAGGGTGTTATTTTGGTCACGGACGATAGCGTGAAGAATGTTGAGAAGCTAGTCGTAAGAAATTTACCATTTCATGCAACTCATCATCATCAAGTCCATGATTTCATTCTAGTACGAAACCATTTCCAAACCGTTCATATGTTGGTTCTGCAGCTAGAAGAACAACAACTTGAATCTTCCTCGTCGCAGACGTCGATGGCCAAAGTCGCGTGGGATAAGCCTTTCATCAGGGGGTACAACAAGGCAAAGAGCCAGGACCCTCTGAAAAGGCCGCACTTAGGCCGTATCACCGGCGGCGGACTTAATAAGAAGAACGCCAACTATGGCTTGGCTGAGCCCAGCACTAAGGAGTCGCGGGCGGCGAAGAAGAGCGAGGAGACGGCGGCGCTGAAGAAGAAGGTACATGACTTGGAAACAAACATGGAGAAGAAGATTGAGAAAACGGTGGGGGAAAAGATGAATGCGCTCATCCCCGCCGTATTTGAAAAAATATGTGGCTACATCGCCGGGGGATCACAGGGGCCGTTACCGACGTTCAACATACCGTCGATGTTGGTCGTGCCCTCCGCGGCCGCCGCCGGTGGTCCGTCGACGTCGGCCGTGCCTGTCGCCCCCGCCGTGCCCGACGCGCCTGCCCCCGATGGACCGCCGGCCATGTCCGGCGCGGCCACCACCCCGTTGCTCGACGAGCCCACCATCACCTGTGGTCCGTCGACGTTAGCCGAGCTCAATGCCCTCACGGTAAATTATTGACCGTCTCAAGCTGTAGCTAGTTCAATATAACCCTACTCTCTGACCTATCCATGCATGTTATCGCAGGCTGACGCGACGGGATGCACCTTCCTGCTAAAAGTGGGCAGCAAGTTGAAGGATGTTGCAAAGGGGAGCATCTTGCAGCCACTATCCCGCAAGTACCACTGCAGAGATATACCGGCCAACGAGCTTCGGGTTCGCGTCGATCTGGTGCTACCAGGATTCGAGAACTTGTATCCTCCTAATCAACCCGCCGATGCCGACAGCGAGCTGAATCTCGGCCAACTGGACAATCAAATCTTGCTATGGCCGAAAGCCCTTATTCGGCTGAACACGACGTCAGGGTCGGCGCCAAGCCAAGCCATGACCGTCACCACTACCCCGGTTGCGCCCGCGGCAAGCCAACAAGACAAGGTCCAACATGGCAATGTCCTCTCTCCACCTCCGGTGGATCCTCCTCCTCCCGAGCACGAGACGTCCAATGACGAGCAACATCACGAGCATGAGACCCATGACGACTACATGGATATTGAACTTGCTCCCATTGACGATTTCATAAATCAGTTGGATGGCGAGAAGCCGGTTCCTCCGGAGTTACCCGCCAGAACTCTTGATATCCAGAAGAAGGTAGATGGCGGAGAGGCTGGTTCTTCTGAGTTACCCACCAGAAAACCGGATATCCAGAAGAAGCTAACCTATTCCCAAGAAACACCCAAGGAGCAGACGGCCTTTACGGCTCCACAGCCTACGCTGGTTACCCCGAATACACTCCGTGCTACGGCCGCGGAGGAGGTAAAACAAAGCGGCACTCCCATCTGCTTGAGGCCGAAGAAGAATCGGTAGAGGCCGGTAGCCAAGAAGAAGAAAGGCGGTGCCTCCTCTAGTAGCCAGCCAGCGGCCGCCCGAGTCCTGGACCGTTTGCCGCCCGCCATCCCGTGGAGGAAGGTGCATGAGATAGGTCAGCCGATGCTGCCGCCAGAGGTTGTCGCTGTCATGGGTGGTGACATGAGGACCATCCACGACGGGATTTTGTTCAAAGAGAATGAACTTCTACGTGAGAAACATCCCTCCTACCCTCTATATGTGGTCAAGGTGCCCCGATCCGTGAGCTTTGTGGATTCAAATCCCGCAGAGGTGTTCTTCATCAGATACGAAGACATATTCAGGGTCTTCCACTTGGGAAAGCTCGACCGAAGCATTGTCCGCCTGGTATCGCTCAGCATGGCGCACGATATGGTCATGGAGAATACCCCGCACATCGCGATTATGGACCCCTACTACATGAATGAGGACTATATGCGGTCACATGCGGACCGGGTTCTTATCACGACTTACATAACGGGGTTTTTGATAGATAACAAGGATAAGAACGCCATTCTCATGCCATACTTTCCCAAGTAAGTAGTCCTCTCCGCTTCACGTCGTTACATTCTTTCCAGAATCTCCTTAGTATTCCGATTGATGATATTGATGGCTTGTTCGAAATGTTCTGCGCAGAAACGGAGGATGCGTACTCATCGTCATGGAACCGCATTGGTTGCAATGCACTTATCTCGATGCGGGTAGGGCGGTGCAGAAGGACTACACCGACATAAGAGCTGTTCTTAATAGTGCCCTCAACGGCTTCGCCGCCGATTTAGGCAAGCCCTAAAAAGGAGAAAATAGTCCGAGGCGCCTACGTGTGCACCCACGTAACAAGCTTCCCCTGCCTCAAGCAATCGAAGCAAGAATCTGAGTTGGAAGCTTGGTATGTCATCTTTCAGATGAGGGAGTACTTAAAGGATGCCCAACAGGCCCAGCTACCAAGTCTCCGAGACCTGACCACAAAGATGGCCAACACCCCGATGAATATGTGCGGGCTGAGTTCCGTCGCATCCAGCGGAAGATCTGCACGATACTCTCGTCGGATGTCATCAGTCGGGGTGGCTTGTTCTTCCACGGCCACGCACCACCGAGCAACCGTGACATAGAAGCACACCTACCAGAGCAACGTGACACCCGGACATTCAACACGCTAGAAGGCGTTCGTCCGTTCCCGCCGAGACTAGGATTGACAAAATGTTAGTATACACTTGCATCATATAACTTTTAGTCCTTTATTTGTCGTGTTTTATTCGTAAACCTTGATGCTTCTATTTTTTGATAGTTATTTGCGGTCTATTATCACTTTCGATGCTAAACTCGTATTTTTGTCCTATGCACAGATGACATGGTATGTTGTGTGTGTCGGTAGGGTTCCCGGAGTCTACGACGACTGGGACCAATGCCGGAGACAGGTGCATGGTTTCAGCGGCAACAGCTACAAGGGGTACAAGACCATGGTGGAGGCGAAAGCTCGATATGCCACTTACCTAGCGAGAGAGAAGACGGAGAAGACAAGGGCCCGGATGACCACCTTCGCCATCGCCGTGCTTATACTCCTTGTACTCCTAGTGTTGATGCTACTTGTTGTTTTACTTGTCTAGATAACTAAACTATCGATTTGTTTGAACTATGTGTACTCCTCTAGTGTTTGAACTATGCTTGTAACTAAACTATCGCTTCGAGACTATTTGGTGATGATCGAGACTATTGTTCGAGACTATGTGTTGATGATCGAGAATATATCTGTTATTTTGCTGTCATTTTCATATTTATTTCTGTCAATTTGCTGTAATTCTGTTATTTTTGTTTCTTTTATTTTTTGACACAACAAAACCATACCCTAGGCGAATAAGAAATCATACCCCAGGCGAATATTTAACCCAGGCGCACAGTGCCTGTTCGCCTCAGGTAAAAGGCTTACCCCAGGCGCACAGGGCCTATTCGCCTGGGGTATGTCAACTTACCCCAGGCGCATTTTGAGGTTCGCCTGCGGTAAATCATTACCGCTGGCGATGTGGTCCCAGGCGAACCAATATTCGCCTGCGGTGGCATAATTTGGTTCGCCTGCGGTAGCCTTTTCCCTAGTAGTGTTGGTTTCACGGCACGCCTACAAGCAAGCTGCATGCGGCATTCCGCGTGTACCGCTTCGCTCAATTCAATCAAAGGTTATTCGTCTCCACTTCGCGCTCTTGAGCGTTGCTGTGCAGAAAAGGCAATAATGTGATTTACATGGCGACTTGGTGAGCGAGTTCGCTGAAAGCACCCCACTACCAGAGGAATGCTTACCCCAGGCGAACCAAAAATGCCTACCACAGGCGCATTTCGGTTCGCCTGGGACCATATCGCCAGCGGTAATGGCTTACCCGAGGCGAATTACGAAATGCGCCTGTGGTAACTTGGCATACCCCAGGCGAATAGGCCTTGTGCGCCTGGGGTAAGCCTTTTACCTGTGGCGAACAAGCACTGTGCGCCTGGGGTACAGATGCTCCTGGGGTACTATACTCTGTTCGCCTGGGGTATGGTTTTGCTGTGTCAAAATATAAAAGAAACCAAAATAACAGAAATACAGGAAATTGACAGAAATAAGTATCAAAATGACAGAATAACAACAAAATGACACAATTAAGTTTCATAACAGAAATATTCTCGATCATCAACACATAGTCTCGATCATCACCACATAGTTCAACAAAATTACATAGTCTCGAAAACAACCATAATACTAATAAATCCAGTAGTTAGTCAGATGGAAATGATTATTTGTTCTAACTTGAACAAACTCGTCATCTATCTAGCGCGGGCTGATGTAGTTGATGACCATGATCTTGTCCAAGTTGGGGATGTCACTATTCCTCATGGTGATCAGAATAGCTCGGCCAGCCTCCATACCAACTCTTGCGGAATGGAACTGCCTCCATGCTTGAGAGTTGAGGATGACGCGACCATCAGCATTATCCCTGGTGATCGGAACTGCGGTAGCATGTCCTGATTCTCCACGGCGTACTCCAATGGTACCTTGCTCCATGCCAGCACTGTCCGCTACCGCCATAGGTATTTTCTAGAACACACAATTCAAAGAAAGAATAAAAGCACAATGTCACATACCGGCCACATTATAACATAAGAAACTATAGGAATAAGAAAGTGATAAGAAACATACCATGACATGTCCATTGGAAACATTAGTGTTGGTGATGCGATGCATGAAAGGGAACCCGATGTAGCTATCTATCTGGGCGAGTTTCTGAAGGACACGGTCCTTCTCAAGCTCGCTAAGATTGGCTCTTTGAGCAACCACCACATGTTTCCATGGGTCCTCCTCGTCCATATCATCCTCAGTGTCCATATCATCCTCAGTGTCCGTATCATCCTCACTACCGCCATCCTCGCTCGCAATCCCGCCCATATACACAATTTTGATACGAGGTTGCGGTCCTGCCATAGAGAAGTGAATGTAATCACATCCGCTTAAATTATAGATGGCGTGATAGCCTGCAATTGTTCCCCGTAGAAGTAGGTCTTCTTTCTTTCTTTCTTCACTCGAAGAATGTAAATGGTCCCGTGAACATCGAAATCCATGGTATTGCCTACTAACTCGTTGAACTCTTCCCGAATATTGCATGGTACAATCTAAAAAAGTAATATAAAAGAATCTTTTGTTAAGAAACATACCAATCTAAGCTGGATAGTAAAACGAAAGAACACAAGTTGCAAGTTAACATAAAAAGAATCGTTTGTTAATTACCAAAGAATCAAGGTCACCGTCGTGGAGCTGAAGCATGAAAGAAGACCCGGTGAATCGTCCTTCGGCACATCGGGACCGTCATACTTTGCAAGCCATGTTCTATTAAATTAAGAAAGTAGACATAGAGGTTAGAGGAGCTTAACTATCACAAAACAAAGACAAATGGCAGCACCTACCTATCACAAAACAAATGCAGAAAGGCTATCTACTTTATTGGAATATCCAAAAACAAAGCAACACTTGTAGGTGGATTCCTGAAATGCAGAATCATGTGACGAAACCGATGCTTTGCCAGCATTGTGAAGCCACATGGGAAACAGAATCTTAGATGAAATACCGATAATACCCTCACTGCTACTAAACCACTAATAACCCCCCTATTACATTCCCTGACATTCTTCCCCCTTGAGACCATTGGTCACCAATGGAACAAGTTTCTACGGAAACTTTTATCACTGATTATTATCCATCTTAATTCATTCACCACCAGGGAGGTAGAAATGTGATTAAGATAATATCCAGTTCACATATTTGAAGATATTTCTTTGAAGATAGCAGCAAACTCATGGTCTTGTAATTCTCATTGACACATTGTTGACGGATAAACTCCAATTGATCATTAGTGAAGTCCAGTGTGTATGCATAGGATGTGATGCAATGAGATATTGTATAGGTCCTGTTGATCTGTTGCGTATGGGCAACAAAACCGGTTCACTAAATCCATTTCAGATTCGTCTAATCTAGGAGCACCGCGGCCACCAGGAGCAGGCGCATATGCATCCTCTGGATCCGCAACGATGACGGGAGGGAGTGGGCTGGGATGGAGGGGGGATGGGAGGGAGGGGGGATGACCTGGATCCGCAACGACGACGACGACGGAGTGGGCGGCGGCGACCTGCTCTGCTCCTCCTCGACACTGGCGTGGGAGACGACGACGGCGTGTGGGTGCGTGTGGGTGCGGGTGCGGGTGATCTGGTGACCACTTAGAATAAAAATCATTGAGATAAGGACATTGGAACCGGTTTGTCATACAAACCGGTTCTAAAGGAGGCCTTTAGGACCGGTTTGTGCTACAAACCGGTTCTAAAGGATCTGCCCCTGGGCCCCACTCCCTACAGCAAATGGTCGCAAAACCTTTAGGACCGGTTTTTGTTACAAACCGGTTCTAAAGGATCTGTCCCCTGGGCCCCCCTCCCTGCAGCAAATGGTCGCAAGGCCTTTAGGACCGGTTTTTGTTACAAACCGGTTCTAAAGGATCTGTCCCCTGGGCCCCCCTCCCTGCAGCAAATTGTCGCAAGGCCTTTAGGACCGGTTTGTAACAAAAACCGGTCCTAAAGGTTTTCTCATTTTTTGCAGCAACAACGAGGGCTTACCCCAGGCGCAGAGGTACGTTTTTCGCCTGGGGTATGTGTTATACCGGAGGCGAACAGGTACGCTATTCGCCTGGGGTAAAGGAAGAGTGCCAGGGGGGTCGTGATGGGTACCCTGCCAAACTTACCCCAGTCGCTTCCGTAATTTGTTCGCCTGGGGTAAGAGGCTTACCCCAGGCGCACCGTTTACCTATTCGCCTGCGTTAATTAGCCCAGGTGCGTCGACTTTCGTGTTCGCATGTGGTAGGATATGCTGCTATAAGCAAATCTCTAGTAGTGCCCCCATGGCCGCATGGTGACTTGGTGGAATGTCGTACACAGCGGGGTGTTGTTGATCGGGAGACACGATGGAGGGCGCTCGATCTGCTCGTCGGTGTAACCTCCACAGCAGATTATTTTTAATTAATAAAATCTATCTTCTTTATCATTGCATAACATGCATGTTTTCACAAAAGATATTTTAAATAATCCATATCATTCTAGTAAAGACAATTGTTATTTTATTATCTGGTAGGAAAGTTTTTTTTTTCGAAATGGGTATAACCAGCCTCTGCATTGAGTGATGCACACAGCTGTTTATTATTAAAAAGAAACGTCAAAGTGTGAATCTATTACATCTTATTCTTCTTCTTCTCAGGCACGAAGACAACTAAGAACGATACATAATGTACTTTTTTTCGAAATGGAGAATGCCCTAGCCTCTGCATCAAAATAATGCATATGGCTTTATAAACTATTATGGTTGAGTAGCGCCTAAAGTTTAGGAACTCAAGGTACACACGATTCAAAGTTAATTGCAAAAAACCACACTATCGTTTCAGAGTTAATTGCAAAAAATCACCGGCACTCGATCTGCACGTCAGGGTTTTCTGATGGTTGTTTTTCTACGTTGTGCAACAGTTGCACCATTATGGTGATTTTTTGCAATGAAGTCCATGTTTCACAAAGGAGGATAAATGTATATATATATAGCTGAGTGGTCGGTGCATACATATCTGCGTCCATAAATAACATAGGCTTCTACGTGTGGTGTGGAACCAACACCCAAGTGGTCAATAGAGGATGGTAAGCATCATAATGAGTGGCATCAACTACTAGGTACGAACAGTCATGCCCGCCGTTCTGACTTTTCCTTGAAACCGGTTGAGAAAATTCCAGAAAATTCAAAAAAAAACTCAAAATGACGCGAGACCAACCACGGCTCGTGAGATAGAACAAAACAATACAATCGATATCGCCGTCATACAAAGACTCTGAAGAAGTTTTATCAAACCTTTTATGTCGGAGATAGAACAAAACAATCGTTATCGCCAGCCCAACCGCAGCTCGTGAGTCCTTATATGTATATCAACTGCACGGTTGGACGTATAACGGCGAATCTGAATGATTTATATTCGGTCAATGAACTGAAAGATGGATGCAGGGAATCCGAGAGGTGGGCTATATATAGGGCAGTGTGGCTCACAAAGTGATTGTACTAGTTTCAATCCAACGACTCACAAGAGTTCGAAAGAAACACACCACTGATCCAACGACTCACAAGAGGTCGAAAGAAACACACCCCTGATCCAACGACTCACAAGAGCTAGAAAGAAACACACCCTGATCCAACGACTCACAAGAGCTAGAAAGAAACACACGATCCATGTGATTCATCGTGATTGGTGAGATTCAAACGCTCGAGAACCCCTCTCCGACAAAACCCTAACCATTTAGTATCGGTTGATAAAACAAGATTAAATTATTTTAATGACTATTGTGGAATACCAAAATAATTAATTTAAACCCTACGTCAAAATTTGGATTTAATTATAGTTTCTAGAATTTTTTTATTCCATTTTGAAATTTCAAAATTAGAAAATATTAAAAACATCACATAATTATTTTAGTTGATAGCTTTTAATTTCACAAAATTATAGAAATTAGTTTCATGTCATTTGGACTTTTCTTACAAAATTTATAGTTTTTTTTAACAAAACAGGAAAAGTAAAAGAGAAAATGAGAAAATTCCACTGGTACCGGTTGGTAACACCAACAGGTACCAAAAGTATGCTGGTTCGCGCGGCAAACTGCCGTGCCCCCGGAGGGACATTTTGCCGGTTGGTTCTACAAACCGGTACAGAAGGATACATTTGGTAACGGTTGGTAGCACAAACCGGTATCAATGAACCTTTGGTACCGGTTGGTGGCTGGAACCGGTACCAAAGGTTTAAAAACACGCGACTTAAGGGTCTTCTTCCCGAAATTCGGGCATTCGAAGGGAGAAACGCCTCCGGGCTCCGATCGACACCGCCGCCCCGAAGTGCTTCCCTCGTGTGCGCCGCCTCCCTCCTCGTCGTTGTCCGCCACCACCGCCGCCCTGCGTCACCACCGCGGTGTGCGCGCCGCCTCCCTCCACCGTCCGCCGTATGCGCGCCACCACCTCCGTGCACCGTCACCGCCGTGCACCGCCACCGCCGTGTGCTGCCACCTCCGTCCTCCGTTGCCCCTCCAACCGCAGGTGAGCTTCCCCTACCACTCCTCCAACCACCACCGCCATCCTCCGTCGCCACCGCCGTGCGCCAACACCGGCGCCGCTCCGACCGCGGATCCACCACCCCTGCGTTCCCCACGTCGAGTAGATGCTAATGGTTCCCGTAGTTAGGCCTAGGACGCGCTAGAGCCAACGCGCCGAGCTCACCAGAGAAGATCCCGCTGGCGATGACGTCACCATGACGTAGTGCTAACGCGCGCGAGCGTTTGACCCTAGTCAAACCGTTCGCTGGCCGCCCTCCGCGCCTGCGTGGAGCATACATGGCCTCCATACCAATATCAAAGACTCTGAATGCTAACCCTCCATAGTGATCTCAGGTCACACAGAAAACTATGAATTGTGAACTCATATCCATGTACGGTACATGTGGTCACTAATATGTGTCCTATGAAAATGGCATTATTAATGTTCATCCACAAAATAAATCATACTCCATCTGTTATAAATTAATTTTCGGAAATTTTGTACCACAATTAATTTGGAACGTATGAGTACTAAATTTACTTGCAAAACTAATATATAATTTGGCAGGAGAATGTTTGTGATGGCAATACACCCATAATATTTTCTGTCACGTGACGTGAACAAAAAAAGAATTCTGCCACCATGCTAGTTCGTTTAAAAAGTCGAATAAAAGTCTCTCTTTGTAGCATTTTCTCTCCTCCCTCTCATGCCACAAAATGCATGTTTGCACACACAATTAATTTAAATAAGGTAGGACTACAGTACAGGTTATTTTATTCTCAAGAATGACAAAATTTTAATGTTTGAATATGCCTCAAAGGTTCGGAATTCACGGTACATATTTATCAAAAGGGAGACCAGACATTACGTACATACAATTGGATGTTAGGTGCGTACATATATATACTGCATCCATTGGTCCATATATATATAAATATCATAGGTTTGTTTATGTAGCGGAACCAAGACACAAGTGGTCAATAGAGAGGATGGCAAGCACCACCATGTACACCAACTGTCATCCACTTCAACACTA